>JARTUT010001920.1:0-39500 GCA_030674115.1 Micraspis discolor | reverse complement strand
CGAGATTCTTGTCTCAAGAAACTGTAGTCGTTGCATCAACTGACAGAATTTACGACAACCGTACCTTCGTTCTATTGAACAAATAAAAATGAAACGAACGAATGGTTTCGTTAAAACCTATTTAGAATAATGTATTTGTATCAGTCAATTATGGATATTGAGACAAGTGCATAAACAATTTCTTGTAATTGTATGTTTATGTTGAATCAGTTGTTTCTTTCATTTCGCTGAAATGTAAAAAGTTTCAGGCGAATGTTTTAGCTGTTCTCTATAATCAACTAGGTTGTTTTAATCAAGAAAAATAGTTCATTTGGCGTAATCAATTTTAGATTAATTCAAATTAAAATGGTTTGATTGAAAAAAAAATTCTCAAACTCCTGAGGAGTTTGAGCGCAGAATTTTATTTTTACAGTGTATCAGTTTCACATGCGAACAGCGAACTATACAGGAGGGACCAAATTAATCAATTTCAACGGAAAGCTTTTATGTGCTCCAGAGAGACAAAAATCGATGTCTCATTCTGAGGGTAATGTTTTCTTTGTGATTGAATGATTAGTTTTCTTCCATTAAGTATAAAATTAAACTTAAAATTCAAATGTATCCCATTCTTCCCACCCCCATATACAGGGAGGTCCAAATTGGACGCTTTTGATAGGAAACGCCAATTTTAAAAAGAGTTAGTCTAGCCTACATGCTGCTACGTCAATTTTCGTGAGATAATGAATGCCGAAACCTTACATTCATATGTTGACTTGTTCGAAAAATACAAGGTGTTTTCAATTTCTGACTCAATCCCGTAACTTGTTAATTTTCTAATATTTCTTGTTTCTATGAAAACATTCTTCAGGCACCTTTTACATATTCGTGTCTGAAATGAAATTCTCTTTTCAAATATATACAGGTTCCGTCTTTGACCACTGCATTAATTTTAACTGCTGATTCTTGAAGCAAAAAGAAACATTCTTCCAATTCTCTCCCTTTGTAAAGTTATGGGCTATTTAAGGTTTAAGTTGAGCTTCACCACCATAAGATTCCTCTCTAGATCACACAAAAATTCGGTTTTTGCATTAAGACATTTCATAAAATGTTGAATGATTATTTGGGCTATTACCATCATCTATTGTGGATGTAATGTTTTCCGACATTTCGATAGACATCTTCTATCTTTATCAAGGAGGAAAAGTAAAAAACCTTTCGGAAAATTATCAATTTTCAAAAAGTCAATATGACAGAAGTCATGAAAGAAAAATGAACAATGTTATATACTCATCTGTGATATGATGATCTTTTTAAGTTGGATCGAACTATCGACGTCCAAACTTCTTGTAGATCTATAGATGGAGCATTTATGGAATCTGGTGTTATTTTCATAAATGCTGCTTCTTTGATTTTTTTTTTTGCAAGTTTTTCTTCTTTGGATATTATTGATGCTTCATCCCATTTTATACGATGATCCTCATCTACAGCATGTTGGACTAACCTGGATTTGTCGCTGTCTAGTACTCGTAGAAGCTTCTGATGTTCTTTTATCCGTACATTCCAGAGGGCGTTTAGTTTCTCCGATGTAAGATCTTACGCACTCGCAAGGTAATTCATATATGCAGTTCTTTCTCCTTTGTGTCTCATTATTAGGCTTAACTTTGTAAGTTTAGCTCTGATAGTGTCTTGAGTTTTGAATGCAGTCGTTATGTTGTATCTATTTCCAATTCTTCTCATTTTCTCCGACAAACCTTTTACATAAGGAATTACGGTTTTAATGGTCTGATTTATATCTGTTGGTTCAGGTTGACTTTCTCTTGTTCGTTTAGCTTTTTCAAATATCTTTTTGGGGTAGCTATTGCTTCTAAGAGTTTTCGAGATGTTATTTATTTCTTCATTTTGGTCTTCTTCAGTGCAACAAATATTTATTGCTCTATCAAATAAACATTTTGCTACTCCCAATTTAGTGTTTAGTTGGTGGTTTGAATCAAAATATAGATATTGTCCTGTGTTCGTTGACTTTTTATACACAGTGGTTCTTGGGATTCCATTTTGTTTATGTACGAGTACATCTAAGAATGGAAGTTGTCTGTCCTTCTCGATTTCAATTGTGAATTTAATTGATTCCTCTTGATTGTTTAGATATTGAAGGAATCCATCTATAGTGTCTCTTCCATGTTGCCAAATAATGAAAGTATCATCTACATATCTTTTCCACAGTTTGGGTTTAAGTACATATTTTTTCTAATGCCTTCTGTCTCGAAAATTTCCATATATAAATCAGCTAAAATTGGTGATAGTGGTGAACCCATGGCCATTCCGAATTCTTGTTGATAAAAGATGTCTTGGAATTGGAAATATGTTGTTTCAATACAAAGAGAAAGCATTTCCATAATTGCATTGACGCTTAGTGTAGTTCTTTCACTAAGGGTTTGATCTTCTTCAAGCTTTTTCCTAACTATGATTAGTGTTTTATCTGTGGGAATATTAGTGAACAAACTGGTGATGTCGAAGCTGACCATAACGTCTTCTTCCATGATTTCTTGATGTCTCATTATTTCTATGAAATGTTTTGTGTTTCTTATCATCGATGTTGAATTACTTTTTTAACGGCGATATAATTTTCAGCAGAAATTTAGCCAATTGGTGGCATGCTGAATTTCTTGAACTCACAATTGGTCTTAGAGGAATATTTGCTTTGTGTATTTTTGGTAGACCATATAAATGTGGTGGTTTACTGAAGTGAGGTGTAAGTCTTGATCTAACGAATTGATCTGGAAATTCATTTGGATATTTATAAAGGATTTTGTAAATCTTGTTTTCAACTGTGGTGGTAGGGTCCTTTTTAGTCTTTTAAATTTTCCTGCTTCTAATAATTCATTGATTTTTGATTATAAGAGCCAACATCTAGAATTACAGTGGCGTTTCCTTTGTCTGCTGGAAGTATCTTTATGGAACTATCCGATTTAAGATCTTTTTTTTTTTTTAAGGTTTTTACTTTTCCTCCTTGATAAAGATAGAAGATGTCTATCGAAACGTCGGAAAACATTACATCCACAATAGATGATGGTAATAGCCCAAATAATCATTCAACACGAGCTCCATCATCAACAATATCTCGTCATCAATTTCATAAAATGGTAGAGACATAGTTGTTGATCCACCCTGTTGCTCTTTAAGGCTCCGAAGTGTAATGTTTATAATAAAAACATATTTTTATTGCTCTTCGAAAATGTTATATAACTTTTCATCTAAATCATCATTTCAGCTGAAAGTCATACTGAATTCCATGGTACGAGGTCTGTGAATTAAGTATGAGACTGATTTATTTTAAAATTTTTAATACAAAAATAATTACAATTCAGTATTGTCACCTTTAAAATAACTTCCTTCTGAGGCCACACAGCGTTTCTTCCACTCCTTATAGCAGTGCTGGAACTCCGATACTGAAATAACCTTCAGCCGTTTGAATTTTTTCGACTGTCCCAAAATGATTTCCCTTGAGATAATTTTTCAACTTTGGGAAAAAAAGTCACAAGGACTCCAGTCGGGCTAATAAAGGGGCTAAGGAGCCACGGGAATGTTTTATTGGCCAAAAACTCGTTTATTGAAATTGCCATTTTTGCGCAGATGTTTCTCATCTTCAATTCATATGTCAAAATTCGATGCACGGTGGTGTGAGTCAAATTTAACTCTTCCCTATCATTCTGACTGTCAACCGACGATCTGAACGCAAAAGATCCCGGATTCTTTCGACATTTCATCGGTTCTTGAAGATGAAGGCCTTCCGCTTCGTGGTTCATGTTCAGTCGACTCTCATCCTTCTGAAAATGCCTTGAACCACCTAGTAACCTGTTTGATGACGAGATATTGTTGATGATGGAGCTCGTGTTGAATGATTATTTGGGCTACTACCATCATCTATTGTGGATGTAATGTTTTCCGACGTTTCGATAGACATCTTCTATCTTTATCAAGGAGGAAAAGTAAAAACCTTTCGAAAATTATCAATTTTCAAAGTCAATATGACAGAAGTCATGAAAGAAAAATGAACAATGTTATATACTCATCTGTGATATGATGATCTTTTTAAGTTGGATCGAACTATCGGCGTCCAAACTTCTGGCAGATCTATAGATGGAGCACTTATGGAATCTGGTGTTATTTTCATAAATGCTGCTTCTTTGATTTTTCTTCTTGCAAAGTTTTTCTTCTTTGGATATTATTGATGCTTCATCCCATTTTATACGATGATTCTCATCTACAGCATGTTGGACCAACCTGGATTTGTCGCTGTCTAGTACTCGTAGAAGCTTCTGATGTTCTTTTATTCGTACATTCAGAGGGCGTTTAGTTTCTCCGATGTAAGATCTTCCGCACTCATAAGGTAATTCATATATGCAGTTCTTTGTCCTTTGTGTCTCATTATTAGGCTTAACTTTTGTAAGTTTAGCTCTGATAGTCTTGAGATTTGAATGCAGTCGTTATGTTGTATCTATTTCAAATTCTTCTCATTTTCTCCGACAAACCTTTTACATAAGGAATTACGGTTTTAATGGTCTGATTTATATCTGTTGGTTCAGGTTGACTTTCTCTTGTTCGTTTAGCTTTTTCTAATATCTTTTTGGGGTAGCCATTGCTTCTAAGAGTTTTCGAGATGTTATTTATTTCTTCATTTTGGTCTTCTTCAGTGCAACAAATATTCATTGCTCTATCAAATAAACATTCTGCTACTCCCAATTTAGTGTCTAGTTGGTGGTTTGACACAAAATGTAGATATTGTCCTGTGTTCGTTGGCTTTTTATACACAGTGGTTCTTGGGATTCCATTTTGTTTATGTACGAGTACATATGGATGTCTATCGAAACGTCGGAACATAAACAATACAATCCACAATATCCACAATAGATGATGGTAATAGCCCAAATAATCATTCAACACCTAGTAACCTGTTAAGCTTGTTACAAAACATTATCATCGTGGACCTGCTCAAGTTTGAGAAGAGTTTCCGTTGTACTGTGCCCAAGTCTGGACAAAACCTGATAGCACACCGTTGCTCGAAATTGATTTCATTCATTTTCAGAACACAATAAAAAAACTGTTTCACAAAACAATCGCTACGCACAACTAAATAACTCAAGCGAGGTCAAACTCGTACTGAAGCTGAATCACATGTTCCTCTACCGCCCCACTAAACCCTGCGCTTTAAGTATTGCCATATCAAACGCAACGTTGACAGTTTCATTACTCAATTTACAGATCTCTTAAGTGATTTTCCAGCAGAGTATTGGTGATAATATTAAAATTCCTGGATTTTATTTTCGATTCAATTGAACATTTCACAATAAAATACCATTATCTAATATTAATTTTCCCAGTTCTGTGTGTCTTTGCAATTCTTCACATCATAAAATCAACACTATTGCCATGTTTTCTTATTTTCCATAACGATGTCCCTCGGCTTCAACTCGTACGCTACCCCATATCCCAGTTTCTAGATCATTCCTAAGCATTTTAAGCGATGAGAAACCGCTTGCTGAGTCAGGCCTAATAAATTTGCAAGTTCCTGTTGCGTTCTACAAGAATCTTCATCCAGCAAAGTCTCCAAATCTTCATCCTCGAACTTTTTCACGGGTCCAGGACGTTCCTTGTCTGCCACGTCATATTTGCCATTTTTGAACTTATGAAATCATTCCTGACACGTTCTTCCATTAATTCAACATTCACCATAAGTTTCTACAATCATTTGACCCCCCTGAGCTGCATTTTTCGTTCGAATGAAATGCAAAAAGCAACACTTCCCGCAAATGACGCTTGCTCGATTCGAATTTCGCCACTTTCGCGCACAAACAAAACACAGTAAAAATAGACAGGCAAGATTTTGTAGAGTTGTTGACTGATGCCTTAGCAGACTATGTAACGTTTCTGTTGCTACTTATCGACCGATTTGGAATGCTAGTGCAACCTATGGTAAAACGGCGGTTTTTTTATTGGTAGGACTGATAATAAATATGAAAACAAATAGGCATTTCACTGTAGTATCTATCTTCCAAATTTCATTTTGATATCTATAAAAATTCCAGAGATATTTACTTGGTTCAACACATTTGCCTATCGCTGTATAAATATTCGAATGGAGAATTTTATTTCAAACATGAATATGTAAGAAAGTAAAGGGCGGTTTATAAGAAAACAATTTTATGTTATAGCTTCAAAACCACTTTTCTTTTAAACTAGAAACATCATTGGATTCCCTTCAAAAAAGTGCCTGGAATATCTTTTTATAGAAGCAAGAGTTATTGAAAAATAAACAAATTGCGAGCTTGAGTCAGAAATGCACAAATTTGAAGAACTCCTTGTATCTTTCGAACATGTCATGATATCAATGTGCGGTTTTCGGCATTCATTTTCACACGAGAATCAACCTCGTAGCATTTTGACTACTTTTCCTCTAACTCCTCCAGAAACTGGTGATTCCCATCAAATGTGTAAAATTTGGACCACTCTGTACATAAGCAATCGCATTACTTGCGTCAATTACCTCCAAATTAAAAAATTATATACAATTCCAACCTTGAAATCAATAAATCAGATGCAAAATACGAAAGCAGTGTGAAAATTTTTGCCATTATAATGGTACAAGGTCGATAATTTCAAATTCAAATATTGCAGTTTTTTTGTTATAGTCATTAGAGATCATTTGTTAACGATCATTATTCGTGTCATGCGACTGACCGTTCTACCAATATTAATTTCAAATATTAACCAACCTTCCTTTTTTCCAACATTTATTGCTCAAAACACAATCTGCACGTAAAGGTATGAATTAATTATGCTAGCTATAATAAAAAGGGAGACAAAATTAGACTTTAATATGTATGGTATTTGAGAGTCCTCATGAACTTCTGGTTCGTGACATACGAGAGTTCACTTTTATATTTCGGGATTAGATAAAAAAACAAATATTAATAATAGAAAATCTTTTATTGTTTTTCAAAATATTCCCCATTAAGATCTATACGTTTTTTCATGCTTTTGAACCAATTGTCCAAGCACTTTTGCCAATCTGATTGAAGTATCTCCAAAACATGCATTCTGAACGTGTTACTGCAACTCATTGTTGTTAGTTGCATTCATTTATTTTCTATTCCAAAATGCTTGTTCGTTTCATGCGGCCCACGTATGTTCATTTCTTTCTCTATGGACGCGTAACATATGTTGGAGCTATATGACAGTGCCAGACGAAGGAAGTACGAAATGGTCGTAATTCGAATACACACGTCGACGCTCGTTCGATGCAGTGCAAGACTTTTCTTCGTTTCTTCGCAATTTTTCTCGTTAATTTCTACAAATTAGAACTCTGGTGAAAAGGTGACTGTTCTGGCTCGTGAGTGACACGTTCAGCCGTGCTGTAAACCAGGTAGGCAATCGTCGATACTCCAACATTTCGTATTCAGTCATTTTTTCTCACCGGAATTTCATTATTGATTTCTCTTTCTTTTTCATTGGATTTCAAAGGCCGTGTCGTGCCATTTTGGTCCTTCGAGCCGGATTTGAACCAGCGACCTATGGATCAACCGCTTCTTCAGCTGTCGAAAAACGTTGACATCTCATTTAATTTTTTACGTACGAAGATAAAATAAGTCATTCGGTGCCAAGTCGGTCCTATCCGGAAGATGACTCAACAATGCATTTCTTTGGTTTCGAAAGAATATTCATTGAATTATTTTAGATGCAATCAATTTGACTCTACGTACACCATAAATCCAGAAAATCTCACATAACTCAGAAATTATTGAATTTAGCAGCATAATCATGTGAGAAAACTATCATTATTTTTGACCGCAGAATCCAACAAAATTATAAAAAAATAGGGTTGTAATTTGAAAAACAGAAGGTATGGCCAATTGAAGATCACAATTTTCAACACAAAATTTGAAACATCCTGTGATGATATTTTTGAAATCCAAAAGAAGCATGACCTTTTCATATCCTTCCTCTTCGATGTTGTAAAAACGGTTTACGCTCAGGATATTTAAAATAAGAATAATGAACATATTACTGACTGAACATATTTGACTTTTTTTCCAGTTTTTTTTTTGGATATTTTGAAAACTATTCGATTTAATACAATGGTTTTAACAGAAATGTGTTCACTATTGAATACTCGATCATACCAGGAATGGAAAACTTGAAAAAAAATGTTTTCGTCGAATTTATTTTCACTCCCTGTAAATCCGTAAGTTTTTGGGCTTCGAAAATATTTTAGCTCTGTAGAGAACTTCGAACAATATCATAATCCCAATTTTCAGATTTCAAATATGTCTAGTTCTCCAGAAACGTCTAATAGGCACTCGAACTTGAGACACCCTGTATATGTATCAAATTATTCAATAGGTTTTTTCAAATGAGTCCTTTTCTGCCAATGTCTGCATAAAAATTATTTCCAATTTGGAATTTGTAGATTCCTTAACATTCATTGTGATGGTTGTTTTAGTATTATATACTCCTCCAGAGTCCAGATAAAGACTTAAGAATAAGCGAACAAATGCTTATTGTTACGTCAATACCTTATGTCAATGCTTCCTCACTTTTTTTGTTAATACATAATCGATTTAATCTTTAAAAACAGACTGAATATGATTCGCAACTCCCAGAAGGGCCCATAGGATCATCATCACATTTCTCATCCGAACACCCTGTATCTCGACGGAAAATCACTGGTTCTCATGTTGAAATGAATAGGTTTGTCACTGGTCAGGCATATTGGTTGAATTCAAATTAGAATTGCAATTGTCGAATGGCTAAAGAAGGTCAATTGTTATTTATTAACATTCTGGATGTTTTCATCATGAAAAATGGTAAATAGACCTTGGTGGCGTGTTCAACATGACTAGAATATAAATTTACGATACTAAGAAGTAGACGTAATGAACCTTTGCATAGTTGTTGGCATCTTACTTTCACCTCAATATTTTTTCCTGTGAAATTGAATGGTTCAGCAGTTCTGAGCATCTGAAATTTGATTTCCTCAATGAATTCTAGAATACCCATACCATCCACTTGTAGCTTGGATTATGTTTGAATGAGTTTCAAACGAATAGGTTTGTTAAATTATTAAATTAAATTGCTTTAATTGTTTTAATGTAATTTGTTTTTGTATAGAATTTATTGGTATTTACAATGAACTTTCAAAAGTATTAAGTGAATGTGTCGTATGTACAGACTTAGAGAAAGTATTTCATATGGATGGGTTCTCAGTTATTATTAGCCAGTAAGGTGGTTTGCCAGGTCCTTGTCAACCTCCGTGACTTGATCAGTTGGTCGATCGATTTGTTGCTATGTCGTTGTGGTTTTTGATGATATTTTGTCGAGTGATTCTCTATATCAGTGCTGACATACAGCCTTGGCCAAAAGTATTGAGCACCCATGTCACCTTTCAGTTTTTTGAATAGGGTCAAACCGAAATAAAATGAAACAATTCCTGTATGTTTATATCATTATTTATTAATACAAAATCAATATTTTGTGGGTCCACCTTTTGCATTAATTACGGCAGAAATTCTTTTTCGCATCGAGTTCACAGTTTTCTACAGTCTTCAGCCGTTATCGCGTTCCACTCAGACGCAAGCACCGTTTTAGCTCTTCTTTGTTGTTAATAGTGTGGCGCCGGACTCTGCGCTTTAATAAACCCTATAAATGCTCTATGGGGTTTAGGTTCGAGACTGGGCAGGCCAGTCCAGAAGTTCAATGCAATTTTCTCGAAACCATATCATCGAGCGAGCAGACTTGTGGCACGCCGCGTTATCCTGCAGGAATTTAACGCCATCCTTATTTGTGTCTCCAAAAAGTGTGTTAAATGAATGCAACAACGCAGATTCTAGTACATTTATGTACTTTCAGAGTTCATGCGACCTCACACACGAACAATTCGCCAACTCCAGAATCAGTCATGCAGCCCTGAACCATTATGCTGCCGCCACCGTGTTTTACAGTTGGTTCTACACACTCTGGTTTGAATTCTTCACCTACCCTGCGACGCACAAAGATCACACCAGGTGATAAAATAAAATACATCAAGAAATATCATTAAATATCTTCTTCCAACAAAGTGCTCGGAGCTCTATGTGCCTCATAATATTTCAACTACACTTAGCGACGTTCCACCATTCTATATGACGTTCTTTACTTAAGCCTATTGAGACTACAGTGCATTCATACATATGACGGTGCAAGTGGACATTGAAAGATTGTCTTCTCCGAACATCAACATGTGAAAATTTGGCTTAGAATTGTCGAAAATGAGTCTGTATTTTTACGAGACACCCTGTATATTGTCAAATATACGTAGTACCTAATATAATATGGTTTGTTCTATATTCCTAATAAAACAATTGAGATAACTTAAAATACATTCATTGCAATGATAGGATATCACAAACAGAACTGGTCAAAGGTAAACAAAGAATATTGTTTATTATGTAAGAACAATTATTGACGTAACTATTTAAATATTAGCATTAAGTAAGAAGTAGTCGTTTCAATACAATGAATACATCGTCGACCTTATAAAGACTTCCTTACAAAGTTCTTTGCCATGCCTGACAAAAACAATGGAAGTTTCCTGATTCGTGAAAAAATCATATTTATTTTCATCATCGAGGAAGTTGCCCACGAAAATTGTTTCTTTTGAATTATTTTTGTATGAGTAATGTAGATTTCAACGAAAGCATGAACAAAGCGTGAAGAATATTTTGCAGAGTTCGAAAAATTATATTTTTTTGGATGGCTTGAAAAAATCTTAATATCGCTGGACTAAGTCTATAGAGTTGAAAGGACACGATGTCGGGAAATAAAGTAAACGCGGGTAGTTTGAATAGATTTTCTTTTCTAAAACTATATATTTTTTTTTTGCAGAACAATAGCAACGTCGAAGTTCGAACCAACATACGCAAGAGAGGCCTTCCCATGCTTCGATGAACCGAATATGAAGGCCACATTCACAGTCCATCTTTGGAAACCCAGTGATCCGAACTATATAGCTCTGAGTAATAATCCACAGGTAAAACTATATCAAAAATTCATCACAAAGAGTTTTTGAAGTTCTCTTTCAATGAATAGCTTTGAAGCAAATAAAAATTTTTAATTGTTTTATTTTCAGGAGAGTGAAGAAGACTACAATGGTGGAAAACTTGTCCACTTCAAGCAAACCGTAAAAATGTCTACATATCTCGTTTGTTTCATAGTTTGTGATTTCAAATATACGGAAACTTTCTTTGAGAACAACGGTACGAATATACCTTTCAGGGTGTACGCCACTCCTCAACAACTGGAGAAGACCACATACGGTGGCCAGGTTGGGAAGAAGTCCATCGAATTCTATATCAAATATTTCGACATTGCCTACCCTCTTCCCAAGCTAGGTAAGAACTTGAACCATTGAAAAAGCAACATTTTTATTCTATAATGGTAAAAGCACCTGCTGTAGCTTCAAATGATTCAAAGTAAAATTATTTTTTGGGTCATATCCACCATATCATGTTGTTATAGCAACCAACGTTTCGATAAACATCTTCTACCGTTTTTAAGGCTAATAAGCTTTAAAAAATATTTCAATTTTCATTTGATCAACAAGAATTTAGAAAGGCCATGGATTCACCGCTGTCTCCTCTTTTGACTGATTAATGAATGAAGAATTTGAACCAAACAGCTGTCGACCAATATATAATAAAACCCAAATTAGGAAAGAGATGGATGATACTTCATCATTTGACAACATGGAATGAAAGCTAAAGATAGATGCCTTCAACATTTAAACAATCAAAAAAATTTGAAAAACAAAACGCTCTTAATAAGTAAGAATAAAAGAACATCAGAACCTTTCTTAAGTGTTGGACAACGATAGATTGAAGTTGGTCCAAGATGCTCTTATTAAGAATCATCAGACAAAATTGAGTGATACATCTATCCAAAGAAGACTACCTTCAATATTATACTGAGAGGTAACTTCAGATTCACCGTGACCGAAGGAAATCAGATATCACTTTGTGCGGGTACAAAATTAGAAATAATAATAATTACCCGCTTAATGAGAGAGAAGCGCACTTCCTGAGTCGCTGGTTATACTATAACAGTAGATCCAAAAATTATCTTTGGTAGAAAAGATGTTTGCAAGGTGAATAAAAACAAGTTTGTAGTTATAACAGAATTATGTATTCACAGATAAGAATAGTTACACAATTTTCGGCACTTGAGTTTACACTCACAGAAAGAGTTTTTAGGTGTCTATAATAACCAAGGATTTAAACTTCTTTGCTCAATCTTGGGCACTTCTGGTAATATTAAATGATTAAGAGTTCTGACCTTATTTGTTGTTTTGAAAATCACCACAGCTCTGCTCTAATCGTCGAGGTGGACTTCGTAAAGTAAGATGCAGGCACTTTGGATAAAGCTTCTCAAACTTCCACTGATGAATTATGCTTTGGCGATATGTAATTGCGTCACAGGTTCACAATTCACAACCTTTTTCTTCTACGTGGAGAATTTCAACTGAGTAATTCACATACACAATGAACTAGGGTAGCTAACTGATCCGAAAACAGATTATTTTGAGAGATTTTAAGAGGAACTTGTAGTTCTGAGTGCCATGTTATAGACTGGTGAAAGTAAATTGGTAAGGGAGAACTTACTTGGTAGTACTGTACACGAGAGAGTGTACAGAGAGAATGCTCTTGAATAATTGAGAGATGTCGTACAGGTAGCTAAGTTTAGGGATTTCCAAAATTCCGTCCGACAGAAGGCATTCTTGGAAGTAACGGCCGCTACCCCAAATTCCAAGAACTGTCCTTTGATGCGAGAATATCGCAACACACTTTTTTATATTCAGCAAATGTAGATTTCTCTTATACCAGTCAATCAGTTAATCAATCAATCAATCAATCCCGGATAGAAATAATACATCGTGTTACTGCAACTCAGTGTTGTTAGTTGCATTCATTTATTTTCTGTTCCAAAATGCTTGTTCGTTTCATGCGGCCCACGTATGTTCATTTCTTTCTTTATGGACGCGTAACATATGTTGGAGATATATGACAGTGCGAGACGAAGGAAGTACGAAAGTAGTAATTCGAATACAGACATCGACGCTCGTTCGATGCAGTGCAAGACTTTTTCTTCGTTTCTTCGCAATTTTTCTCGTTAATTTCTACAAATTAGAACTCTGGTGAAAAAGTGACTGTTCTGGCTCGTGAGTGACACGTTCAGCCGTGCTGTAAAACCAACAGGTACGCAATCGTCGATACTCCAACATTTTCGTATTTTCTTTTCGAGTCATTTTTCTCACCGGAATTTCATTGTTAATTTCTCTTTCTTTTCATTTAATTTCAAAGGCCGTGTCGTGCCATTTTGGTCCTTCTTGAGCCGCATATTTTCGAACCGCGTTTTCAAAATTATTGCGATCAAGCATTTTGGAATTTTTTCATTTAGTTTTTTCATTTGCATTTATTTCAATCTGTCATTATTCACGTGACCTCGAAAACTTGATAAGATATCGAACACATTCATAAATCTTTAATATCTGCGCATGTTAAAAGAATTTAGCTTTCATTACCTTTCATTTGTTTTTCTCATCTATGCTCATAACCTTGATTCAAAACATAAACAAAGATTGACATTCTTGTTTTTGTTTATTTACATTTCATTATTTTCATTTGTTTATTTTCAACTCGATTTTCAATTTAATAGATTCAATCTTAATTATTTACTTTATTAATTAATTTAGTTCTTTTCAATCGGTTAGTCTATTTACTCTTTTTCGAAATTACTCAAAACAAAATTCATATTGTTTTCTGCAGTATACCTTGAATAATAATAATGGCGACAAAATTGAAACAACTCAAAGCTCGTCGTCAAATTGTTATTGATGATCTCGAGGAAATTCTCAATTTAGCACAATTCGCTGTCACTGATCAAAGTCTCCATGTAAGATTCAAATTAAGATGTGAAATACTTGACGATATTCTCGTGGACTTTCAAAATTTACATACGTCTATTGTCTCTATGATAGTATCTTCCGAAGAACCCGAATTGAACACTGAGAAGGTTATTCGAACAGCCTTTATGGATAATTATTACACCATCAGAACAACTTATGTTAATTTATTTCCTGTAGTAAACATTCCAGTAAAAAACCAAGACAGTTGCTCTATTAGTTCGCCAAATGTTAAACTTCCAAAGATAGTATTGCCCATTTTCAATGGGAATTATAAAGAGTGGCCTACTTTTTTCGATATGTTCCAAAGTTTGGTACATGAAAATTCTAACTTGAGTCAAATAGAAAAGTTTCAATACCTCCTTAGTTCACTTTCTTCTCATGCTTTAAATTTAGTTAAAGGATTTCCATTGACTGCTGAAAATTATGAAAGCGCTTTTCAGACATTGGCGGAAAGATATCAAAATAAAAGACTTCTCGCTAATACGTGTTGGAAGGAAATCTGTAATGTTCCAAAGCTACAGGGTGATTCAGCTAAAGACCTTAGGCGAATTCTAGAAGTTTTGCGGAAAACTTATCGGTATTAAGGAATTTAGGTTTACTCGTTGACCAGTGGGACTTTGTTTTATTTCACATTCTCATTCAGAAATTAGATTCAGCAACGATCAAACGTTTTGAATTACAAGAATGTTCAACAGATATTCCGTCGTTTGTCAATTTGCGAAATTTCCTGACAAATCAGTGTATAGCCTTGGAGGCAGTAGCTCTTTCTCTTCCGTCGAAAACTCATTCAGTTTCGAATTCTCAAGTTTTGAAATCTAGTTCTCTCAACGAATAAAAGAAATTCGACTCTTCTCGTTCAAACGGAAACTGAATCATTCAAGAAACGTTTAACCTGTAATTATTGCAAGTTAGCTCATAATATTTACAAATGTCCATCATTTTTGGAACAAACTGTTCAAGATCGGTTCAAGATTGTGAAGAACAAAAATTGGTGTATCAATTGCCTCCATTCTGGACATAAGATTAACAATTGTTCTTCAAAGTCAAATTGTCGTGTTTGCCACGGAAGGCATCATACCCTGTTGCACATGCGCAATAATGCGGATAATAATTCTTCATCAGAGACGATTCATTCCAATGCTGCAAATTCATCGGATTCAGGCTCAGCTCAGGTTTTAACCAATGTTACTTCAAATTCTACCGTTCTCTTAGCAACCGCTGAGGTTGAAATTCGTGATGCTTGGGGTAGATATCAGAAGGTCCGAGTTCTGTTAGATGGAGGCTCTCAAATAAATATTATAACTCAATCGTGTAAATAGATTAGGCTTGAAAATTTGTGAAGCTTCATTTTCGATAAATGGAATTTGTGAAAGCTCATCTTCTGCTAATTGCAGCACTGAATGTACTATTCGTCCATCAGGTCAAATAAATCCATCTTTTACATTCGATGCCGTCGTGATTCCGAAGATTTGTGCGGAAATGCCGAGTTCTTTCGTAAATTATTCGTTTTGGAATTGTGTCCATAACAAGAAGTTAGCAGATCCGAACTTTTCTATTCCGAAAATCAATAGATCTTCTTCTGGGAGCGGATATATTCTCTTTAATAATTCGACCGGGTCGTATCGAGGGTAACGGTTTAGAACCAACAGCACTTGAGACAGTGTTTGGTTGGGTTTTCATGGGAAAGATTCAATCACCTAACATATCAGTTAACAATTTTCATTTGTCATTGTCTGAATCAGGTTTAAACTCCTCGTTGAAAAGATTTTGGGAACTTGAAGAAGTTTCAGAGAATGTCATTGTATCACCAGAAGATCAATTTTGTGAGAACTTATACACTCAGAACTATTCTAGAAATACATCTGGACGGTACACTGTGGCATTACCATTTAAACCTGATCAGTCAACTCTTTCATTCGGTGACACATATTCTCTAGCACTACGTCGTTTTTTATCCCTTGAACGTAAACTTATTAAAAATCAGAATATATACAGGAATACTCTACTTTCATGCAGGAATATTTAGAAAAAGATCATATGTCATTGATTTCTACGAGTTCGGATTATGAAAATACTTTTTATATCCCTCACCATTGTATAATCAAGCCAAACAGTCCATCCACAAAGTTGAGGGTTGTTTTCGATGCTTCAGCTCATGTACCCGGTCATTTATCTTTAAATGATGCTCTATTGATAGGTCCTAAATTACAAAAAGGATATTATTGCCATTTTGATAAACTTTCGTGTTCATCGGTTCGTTTTCACAGTTGATATCAAACAACTGTATCGTCAAATATTAGTCAAAATTCTCGGTTTGAGGTGGTTTCCTTCTGTCGGACGAATTTTCTTATTTTGCGGAAACTACTGTGCAGGTATGTACCAAACGTACCATACTTTCAGAACTTTCGAATTTTCGACCCTTTGGGGTTCCTTTCTCCATTTACTTTTCTTTTGCTAAACATTTGATCCAGCATCTTTGGACATTAAGTTTGCAGTGGATGATACACTTCCAGACGATGTTAGCCGTCGCTGGAATCAGTGTAAATCCGAATTAACCGAATTGGGTAAATTAAAGATACTCGGAAACTTGCATCGAAACCATTTTATCGTTGCGAACTTCATAATTTCGGAGATAGTAGTGAGCGTGGCTACGCAGCCGTGGTATATTTCAAGTTTTTTCAATTTTGACGGCTCTATTGACATCTCTTTCGTAGGTGGTAAATCAAAGGTCTCCCCATTGAAGAGAATTTCACTTCCAAGACTGGAATTGTGTGCTTGTCTCTTATTATCAAAACTCATTAATGTGGTTTCTCTGTTTACCAATCAGCCTTTAGAATAGATGACATTTTTGCTTGGTCTGATTCAATGGTAGCTCTAACATGGATTAAGTCTTCTCCTCATCGATGGAAGACATTTGTAAGCAATCGTACTACTCAAATTCAGGACTTAGTTTCAACAGAAAATTGGTATCATGTTCAATCGAAAGACAATCCAGCTGATTGTGCTTCACGCGGCTTAACGCCAACTGAACTGTTGAACTGCTCTTTGTGGTGGACAGGCCCTGACTGGCTTCTGTTCCAAACATCTCACCTTCGCAAATGATGAAATAGAGAATTCTCTTCATCTTGTACAAACAGAAGAGCGTCATCTCTCTTTGTCAACTTTCATTTCTCTATCGTTTCTTGATGATTTGCTCTCCAGGTATTCATCCCTGTCCAAGGTTCAAAGGGTGGTAGCTTACATTTTCAGATTCGTTAACTTCATAAAAAACTCTAAAGCTCCTAGGATATATAGATTTTCCGCAGTTCATCTCAAAGATGCACTTTTTTCATCATAAAACAGGTTCAACGGGTTGTGTTCAAGGAACAGATCGATAATCTCATCTCGGGAAATCCCATATCTAAATTACTTCGAAAATTGAATCCATTTATTGGAGAAGATGGTGTTCTCAGGGTGGGCGGTCGTCTGTCTTTTTCTGGTCTGGCTCTGATCACAAACACCCAGCTTTGCTTCCTTCATTTCATCGTCTTACTGAGCTCCTTATTCAGCATTTCCACAAGATATATCTGCATCCAGGTGCCCAGACTCAACAGGTCATACAGGAGTTTTATACAGTCCACTTACAGATTGAGTCTGTGCTCCATTCTCGCCCTCTATGTCCGCTTGGTAATGATCCGAATGACATATCTGCACTAACACCAGGACATTTTCTTACTTTGGCTCCATTAACTGCTATTCCTGAACCAGATTTATCACACCTATCTATCGGTCGATTATCGCGTTGGCAGCTTTTAATTCGTATCCATCAGGATTTTTGGAAAAGATGGAATTTAGAATACCTGAACACACTGCAACAACGAAAAAAGTGGTTCAATAGTAACTCGCCTCCTTATTCAATAGGTGCACTCGTCTTGATAAAAGATGATCAACTCCTCCATTGCGCTGGCGACTTGGACGCATTGAGAAATTGCATCCTGGCGCTGATAAAATAGCTAGAGTAGCTACTGTTCGGACTACTCAAGGTGTACTGCAGAGATCAGTGGTTAAATTATGTCCATTACCTCTCCAATAGTTATGACATATGTTGATGTATATATGTATATATTTTTTTCGCTTTATGTTCGATATCTTTTCAATTTTTATATTTGCTTTTTTTTTTTTTTTCATAAAATATTCTATTTTAGGTGGGCGGTTATGTTACTGCAACTCAGTGTTGTTAGTTGCATTCATTTATTTTCTGTTCCAAAATGCTTGTTCGTTTCATGCGGCCCACGTATGTTCATTTCTTTCTTTATGGACGCGTAACATATGTTGGAGATATATGACAGTGCGAGACGAAGGAAGTACGAAAGTAGTAATTCGAATACAGACATCGACGCTCGTTCGATGCAGTGCAAGACTTTTCTTCGTTTCTTCGCAATTTTTCTCGTTAATTTCTACAACTTAGAACTCTGGTGAAAAAGTGACTGTTCTGGCTCGTGAGTGACACGTTCAGCCGTGCTGTAAAACCAACAGGTACGCAATCGTCGATACTCCAACATTTTCGTATTTTCTTTTCGAGTCATTTTTTCTCACCGGAATTTCATTATTAATTTTCTTTCTTTTTCATTTAATTTCAAAGGCCGTGTCGTGCCACATCGAATTGATTTATAATCGTCTACATATAAAAGGAACAGGCACCGCAGGAATATATTCAAGTCATTCATGAAAAGATTAATAACAGGGGACCCAAAATCAAACCTTGCGGAACACCCGACGCTGCAAGATGATTTCAGAGAAAAAATTACATTCCTTTCTAATTCAATCGAAGACAACTTATTAATTTGACTTATTGACCGATGTCACGATATGTTCGTAAAAGAAGTGTTGATAATTCTAGTAATTTTTCAAAATTACAGATATGATCGCGATACCGGACTTCAGTTCAGGCGCTATGGAGCACTGGGGTCTGGTCACGTACAGGGAGACTGCTCTGCTTTACAATCCGAAAGAACACTCCTCGGAGAATAAGCAGCGTGTGTTAATTGTGGTCGCACATGAGTTGGCCCACAGTTGGTTTGGTAATTTAGGTGAGTAAAAAATAATATTATGTACTTATACCGCAATTCATGAGTTATTTGAAACCGCAGATATCCTATAAATGGGTCTGGGTCAAGTGAAACACTCGACCTATTAAGTTTCAACCAGTAATAATGAAATTTTTCTTGAATGATCGATTTCATCTATGAACATACAGATTCTGACTGAAAGTGAGTTTCAGAAACAATGTCATAATTTGAACCCTTGAATTTTGTAATAGCGTGCAAATTTAAACGAAGATTTATCGCATACTGACGGTTAAAGTGTACCAACAATCAGAATTTGACGATTTTTGATGACAGGGGGAACATGATCTTGGATGCAATGCTCATTTATTCATCACTATTTTATACCCTAACCAAATCCGTCAAGCTGCCAAAAAAGAGATTTAAACTAACTCATTGATTTCAGTTACAATGAAATGGTGGGACAACCTCTGGCTCAATGAAGGCTTCGCTTCTTATATACAGTACAAAGGAGGAGACGCAGCTGAACCTACTTTTGGTTTGGTAAAGCATGTTAGGTCTTTAGTTTGAATAGACATTTATTACTTTTTTTCCACAGATGGAACAATTCTTAGTTAGAGAACTTCATCCTGTCTTGAATCTGGACGCGAAGATCAGCTCTCATCCCATCATCCAAGTCGTTGGTACTCCAGATCAGATAACTGAAGTTTTCGACACTATATCCTACAATAAGGTAATACTGATTGCAAAGTCCCCAGAGTCTACCATAGTAAAACACAGGTTTTTGGAAAAAATTAGTTTCACTAAACTGACGTGTGAAGATATTCCGGCAAGCGTTTATCTATGATTAACAATCAATGACTTTACAGGGTGCATGCGTTCTAAGGATGCTCGAGCAAATAGTCGGCGAGGAGAACTTCAGGAAGGCCGTGAACCATTACCTCAAGAAACACGCTTACGATAACGCAGTGACCAAACATCTATGGCACGAGATACAAAAAGTGGTCGGGGAGTCTATAGATGTTCGTGATTTCATGGATAGCTTCACGAAGCAAATGGGCTACCCGATACTGAACGTTACCGTTGAAGGGGACAAGTATATACTCAACCAAACAAGGTTCTTGATCAATCCTGCTGACGCGGACAAGCAGAAACCATCACCATTGAAGTAAGTCCTAACCTCAATGTTGAAATAAATGTCACTTCTGAAGGAGCCATATTTATTCTGCCAGTATTTACAAAAATAATAGATATTGGCAGAATTATTTAGGTCATTAATTTTATTTGACATGGCCCGGGTATTATTCCACAAGTGGTGTGTGGAAGAATATTAACTCTATAATATTGTTGATGAGTTCAAAATCAAGTTGATAGGACATACTTCTGTTATATTGAATAATTATTTGGGCAATAATCATCATCTATTACTGTTCTTCTTCCCAACCTTTCAACAGACATCTGTCATTTTGAAGGTAAAATTAGCTTTTACAAAATCTTCAAGTTTCATAAATATCAAATAGTCAGACTACGCAAACGGGAAACGCTACCCGGACAACCCGAACTGAAAGAAACCGACGCCGCGTTCATAACAATAATTACGCAATGCGATCATTATTTGTAGCGAGAAGGGCTCCGGTTGAAGACGAAATTCCCGCGTTTTCTGTCGGCGAAATGAGCGAATCGTGTCAATTTTGCAATGCTCTGCATTTTAGGGGTGAAAAAGGACGAGATGGATTTAGCCAGTGCTGCCAGAAAGGCAAAGTTGTAATGAGAGAGCAGATGCAATTGAAAGAAGTACCAGCTTTGCTCAGGGAACTTTACTCAGGAACAGATGAAGAATCGAAGAATTTCCTAAAATATATACGCCAGTATAACGGTGCCTTGGCGTTTGCTTCCCAAAAAGTTAGCTCAAGAGAATTTGCATCAACTGGCCCTTATTCATTTTGTCTATATGGAACATCATACAGCAGAATTGGTTCCATTATTCCGCTACCTAGAAACATGCCCAGATTCTGTCAACTTTACACACTTGATACTAATGAAGCTCTGCAACATAGATTCCAACACCCAGCTAACCAAGGATGCAATCCAGTGACAATGCTTCGACTAGATAAAATGCTTCGTGAAAATATCCCATTTGCAATCGCTCGATGAAAGCTATACACAAAATGACATGAACGGCTGCTTATAGGGGGCATTTGCTAATAACGACCGCGCTTTTACTTGCGCCCGTGGCGACACGGGCTTTTCCACTAGTAATAATAATGATAATATAATAATTGTATCTTCTTTACAGGCGCTAATTTTTTTCAAATAGTTAGTTCAGAGGTTTTCATTATGATCACTTTGTCATTTACTTTGGGACGATATCACTGTTTGACACATTGACGTGAGGGGCTTGAAGGTTGTGATCGACTGTCATTTGATGATACATTTCATCAGGAACCATCGTCTCAAAGTAAATGAGCCATGACAGAGTGCATATACTGAAACCCTCTTCGAACTAGTACTTCAGAGAAAAAAGAAATTTTTTCGAAAATTTCTGCATGCTTGTAAAGAAGATACAAGGACCTTGCCAAATGAGTACCGAATGACCCAGCTTCCCTATTGAAAAAATTTAGAGGGTTGATGGAAATGACTCACGGTGCAACAGATTTCCTTCAAAATTTGGTAAAAGTGAAAAAAATAGACCTGTTTCAGAATTTTCTTGACAAATATTTTTCTTTCGAGAAAATGTATTTGGTTAGTAATTTAGATGCGCACTTTATATTAGTTTTAAAAGTAAAAACAATTATAATATGGTCTAACACTTCAAAGTACCGATTCTCGTTGTAATTTTTTACCAAAGTTATTAGGTGTACAAATAAGTTTCCGCGGTTTGTCAAAAGATGGCCCCATCAGAAGGTTATGGAGAAATTGTCAGATGTAAAACGTAATATCCCAAGTTATCTGGCAACACCATAACCTTAAAGAACTAGTGATTTCGTATCACCATCACGTAATTTTTTTCGTGCAAAAATGTCAAGTTTTATTCCGAATAAGCATCATTTGCGGGAACTTTTGATTTACTTCTTTAAGGTGAAAAATCTGCAGCTGATGCGCATCGATTGCTTCTAGAAGCATATGGTGAAGCTGCTTTAAGTGAGAGAAGTTGTCAGGAATGGTTTCAAAAGTTTGAGAACGGTGAGTTTGACGTTAAAGACAAAGAACGCAGTGGAAGGCCGAAAGTGTACGAAGACATGGAACTAGAAGCACTATTGGAGGAAGATTCGTCCCAAACGCAAAAAGAACTTGCACTTACTCTACAAGTGACTCAACAAGCAATTTCACATCGTTTAAAATCGTTAGGAATGATTCAAAAACAAGGAAATTGGGTTCCATATCAACTAAAGCCGAGAGACGTTGAACGCCGATTATGCATGAGTGAAATGCTGCTTGCCAGAATAAAAAAAGAGTTTTTGCATCGTATAGTTACTGGTGACGAAAATGGATTCACTACGATAATCCAAAGAAGAGAAAGTCATGGTTTAAGCCCGGCGAACCATCAACATCGACAGCTAAGCCGAATATTCATGGAAAAAACTCATGCTGTGTATTTAGTGGGATCAGCTTGGTGTCGTGTATTATGAATTGCTGAAACCAAGCGAAACCATTAATGGAGCTCTCTACCGAACACAATTGATGAGATTGAGTCGGGCACTTAAGGAAAACGCGCCCATTACTACTCCAGACACGACAAAATTATTCTTTTACACGATAATGCTCGTCCACATGTTGCGGCGCCGGTAAAAACATACTTGGAAACACTCAACTGGGAAGTTTTACCCCACCCGCCGTATTCACCAGACTTAGCCCTTCTGATTATCATCTGTTCCGGTCGATGGCACTTGGTCTGTCTGAGCAGCGCTTCACATCATATGAAGACACCAAAATTGGGTAGATTTGTGGATAGCGTCAAAAGATGAAGAGTTTTTCGACGGGGTATCCGAATGTTGCCAGAAAGATGGGGAAAAGTAGTGGCAAATGATGGGAAATACTTTGAATAAAACTTAATGTACTTTTCCTTTACAATAAATTCCTAATTTTTATAAAAAACCGCGGAAACTTATTTGTACACCTAATATTTTTTCAATAAACTAGACCTTTGTTAATTGAAAACTTTTTATACTTCCTTAATAATTGTTGATAAAAAATTTTGAATAATCGATTCATGGATTCTTTCTTTTATACCGAAAAAATAAGTTTGATTTAAGTTTGAATGAAATCAAAACTTTGTTTATTATCATTTTTTTTGAATTAACAAAAGAAATTGTTTAACTAAACACAACTTCATCATTTGTTCATAAAATAGTAAATAAATCAATATATTTAAAATTGTTTTCAACTTTTCTAAGATCTATCATTTACCATCTGAAAAACTTTTTTTTCATATTTTTATTGTTCAAATATAAAGAATTCGTATGAATAAACAGTTGAGAATTTTTTTCATCATATTTTACACAAATGAAAATTTTTTCTATCATTACCAGTTTGTTATTTTTATGCCCAGAAACTTTTTTTAATTTAAAGACTATCAGAAAAAATTTAGAAAATTAATAATTTGTTTATAATAAATTTTTACTGAAATATAAATTGAAATTGTAAATGAAAAAATTTCTGTCAAATGTCAATGTCAATTACGATTAAAATATTCTTAAAACTATAGGAATAATAGGAAAATTTAAAAATTATTATCAAGAAAATTTTTATCATGATCAATCATGAAATGAAAATTCTTTAGGAGAATATTTCTAGAAAAAATTGAAATAATGGTACATTCGTTTATAAATTTTCTATATTGCCTTATATGCCTTGTTTTTTAATGAACAAATGGAGATTGAATTTTTTCAACTAATTAATGTCTTTTATTAACATAAAAATGATAAGTGTCAAATGAAAAAAAATCTTCAATATTACGGTGAATCTATTATGTTTATATATAACTTAAGAAAATGATTATAAATGAAGTATTGAATTTATTTATACTTTCATAACATTTTCCTATTTTATATGTAAACAAGAATGGTTCACGAAGCGAAAAAATCTTTTAAATATTTTTTATAATCAGCAATCATTAAGGAATGATCGAAAAAAGTTGTTCATTAAAAGAATTCTAGTTTGTATTGGAAAATAAACTTTAGTGAGAAATTCCAATAGAAATCAGTTCTACGAAGTATTAAGATTATATTATAATTTCTTAGGATTTTCATATCTACTGAATATACGAGGTCTGTAAATTACGTAATGAGACTGATTTTTACTTAATTTTCAATACAAAAATATTTACAATTCAATATTGTCTCCTTCAAAATAACTTCCTTTTGAGGCCACACAGCGTTGGAGACGTTTCTTCCACTCCTAATAGCAGTGCTGGAACTCCGATACTGAAATAACCTCCAGCTGGTCGGTTACAGCCGTTTGAATTTTTTCGACTGTCCCAAAATGATTTCCCTTGAGGTAATTTTTCAACTTTGGGAAGAGAAAAAAAGTCACAAGGACTCAAGTCGGGCGAATAAGGAGGCTGAGGAGCCACAGGAATATTTTTACTGGACAAAAACTCGTTTATTGCAATGTTTTTTGGAACCATTTTTCATCTGAACTCACAAGATCCCGGATTCTGTCGACATTTTCATCCGTGCTTGAAGATGAAAGCCTTCCGCTTCCTGGTTCATCTTCAATCGACTCTCCTTCTGAAAATGCCTTAAGCCACCGAAAAACCTGGTCCCGTGACAAAACACTATCTCCGTAGGCCTGCTGAAGTTTAAGAAGAGTTTCCATTGCACTGTGCCCAAGTCTGAAGCAAAACCTGATAGTTGCTCGAAATTGATGTCATTCATTTTTAGAACACAATAGAAAAAACTGTTTCACAAAAACAATTGCTACGCACAACCAAATAACTAGAGCGAGGTCAAACTCGTATTGAAGGTGAATCACATGTTCCTCTACCACCCCACTAAGCCCCACGCTTCCAGTGTTGCCAGATCAAACGCAACGCTGCCAGTCTCATTACTTGATTTATAGACCTCGTACCCTAAAAAATTTTTTTATTATAACTTGACGCCATGCGTTCAACCTCAATATGGTGCGCGGGCGACAATTTTCAACGTTAAATTAAAATCATTAATAACTTTTCCTAGTAAATTTAATCCTGTTTCAGAAAATAAAAAAATCAGTTCACGAATTATAAAAGTGAATAACTAAACACCACTTTTTACCATCACTGTAATAGCTTTTGAAATTTTTGATGTACAAATATAATATTTTCTCACAATTATCTAGACAGAATTGAAAGAGATATATCACATAATTTTAATAAAATTATGTCCTGTTAAGTCATCTTAGACTAATTAACTAGACAAATATCGACAATGAGACCTTAAATTCGTAGATATGTAATAATATGCTGACTCTTTCAGTTACACCTGGACTATTCCTCTCACTTATATAACCGATCAGGGCAAATCAGAAGAAATCACTTGGTTCAAAGGACTAAGCGAAAAAAGTGAGTCATATCAACTAACTATCCCTGAACTCTTCTCAATAAAAAATTTGATATTGCAGCAGTCACAGTCGAGCGACCGCAAGACGCTAAATGGTTCAAATTCAACCCTGGCCAAACTGGTTACTACAGGGTGAACTACCCGGAGGAAGTGTGGAAGGAACTGGGTAAACATATGCTTGAACTATCCGTATCGGACAGAACTCATCTTCTAGAAGAAGCCTTTAGTATAGCAAGATCTGGTCAGTTGAGCTACGAGATTCCTTTGGAGCTCACCAAATACCTCAAAGACGAGACTAACTATACACCCTGGGAGGTAGCTTCGTCTAAGTTACTTGAGCTTCTTAAGTTGCTGAAATCGTCCAACAAAGAACAAGAGTTCAAGGTTAGTACGATGATCAGAATCAGGTGGATTACGTATTTCGGATTGATCTGTTAAAGAAGTAGAAAGGCAATGGAGGTTCTGGCCTATTCTCGGTGATTTTGATGTCAGACTTTTTGAGAAGTCTCTACTGGCTCTAATATTCGTTTTTGTAAAAGCTCTTCACTCTAATGGTTTGAAAAGTTTTCCAACTGTTGCAGTCGATTCTTTAATTTCTCAATTTTCGCTTGCATGTTCTAGTTTAAAAACAAGTAGATCAGGGGGCTATCGTTTCGCCCATCTGTAATTTTCGAATATCTAGCAAAAAATTGTCTCAATCAATTGGGTTTGATTTTCTGATGAATAATCCGGAGTTAAACATCAGTATGTCCTGCCGTATTCTTTCTGTCATCTGTAGAAGCTGAGCTCGCCCCACCTCTATGCGAAAAGTGGTAGAAAATAACAACATTATATCTCAATTACTTTTTTTTAGAGCATTCATTTCGATTCTATACATGTTATGCCTTTTGCAGCATTACGTCGTGAAAATCTTGACTCCGATATACAAAAACCTGTCTTGGATTATAGGAAAAGATGACTCTCATCTGAAAAGGTAACACTGCAAGGTCTGAATTTCAAACTACATTCTAATTTTTCTGGTATACTCCTTCTTCAGACTGACACGTGTCCTAGTGCTCAAGTTAGCCTGTGAGATCGAATACGACGCAGCTTTGAAAGACGCCGCCAATCAGATGGACATCTGGTTCACCACGAGGTCCGCATCACCAGATTTAAGAGAAATCATCTATAAATATGGTAAGACTGCTTTTATATTACAGAGTATTTTAGAGACTTTTTCATGCATGAATTCCAGATAATTCCCGAATATTCGAACGCGGCACATTTTTATTCGTTCTATGTGACAGTTATCGTCTTGATTACGGTGAGATTATCATGATATACGACATCATTCGCATTAAAATTTTTGCTGCTGTAATTCTTTGACGGAACAGCGGTTGCTTCGTAGCGAGGACTGGACTCAGAATCTGTTACAATATGATGACCAAACAACTCGTTGTCCGAATGTTCATGGTTCTTTGTTATAGGTATGAAGAATGCCGATCTTGACGAGTGGGAAAAGTTGTTCAAGATCTTCCAGGAGGAAACTGACGCCAATGAGAAATTAAAGCTCCTGAGAGGGTTGACTGCTGTGAATAAACCTTCGCTTTTGTACAGGTGAGAATTTGGAAGGAAAAAATGGAACTGTGCATGCCAAAATTGAATCTTATTCCCATATTTTATGTGAAAGAGCGCTTCTTCTTTCTGAAGGGTCTTTCAACAAGAACTTTGTTCTTTTAATTGTGGCCACACCTACCACATGACAGCATTGACCTTTAGTTTTTTGACATATTCGTAGTAGATGCTTTGGCAATTGTTACAATGAATTCAATTTCGCTCGAAAATCGTATGAGAATGATTAAAACTCACTATAAAAATAGTGGTTCTGTTAAAATTACATTTCGTTAAATGCGTGATATTTCTGAGACCGCTATTAAGAATTTGGCCGCTTAATTTGAGTCGACGGGCTCGGTACAAAATGTTCCAACACCAACGCATGTTCGACCGGGTCGTTCAACTGAAAACATAGCAGCCATGAGCCACAGTGTTGAAGAAGATCGAAATTTGCCAATGTCTCGACATTCTCAACAACTGGGGTTATCTCAAACTACCACATGGCTAATTTTGTATATTTGGCTTTGTAGCTTTACAATTTTCAACTGTTGAAGCCGACCGATCGTTCACATCTCCGTTGATTCGCTCAATTAATTGTGGAACAACCAGCTGGTTTTTCTGAAAGAATCATTTCTTCAGACGAAGCCCATTTTCACTTGTCAGGGTACGTCAACAAGCAAAATTGCCGCATTTGGGCTTCTGAGAATCCTAGAGCGATTATTGAGAAGCCTTCGCATGCTCAACGTGTCACTGTATGGTGCGCTATGTGGTCTGGCGGCGTGATTAAGCCGTTTTTTTTTCCATGAGGTTGGAAATGCGGTAACGGTCAATGGATCATGCTATCGGGAGATGTTAACAACTCCATTTTGGACTATCATTGACATGGATATCACTGACATATTTCAACGGTGCCACTTGTCACACAGCCAATGAGACGATCAATTTAATGCAAACCAAATTTGCTGATCGCATAATTTCACGAAATTCAGCTGTTAAATGGCCAGCCAGATTGAACCCATTACAGCTGTGTTGTAATGAACTCATTACAGCTGTGTTGTAATGAACTCATTACAGCGGCGCTGTAATGAACCCATTACAGCTGTGTTGTAATGAACTCATTACAGTGGAGTCCGAGGCGGGAGTCCGAATCAGGAGTTCGAGGCGGAGTCCATGGTGGGACCCCGTGGCGGGAGTCCGAATCGGAAGTCTATGCCGGGAGTCCAGAGTAGGTGTCTGGGGCAGCAGTCAGAATCGGGAGTTCGAGGCGGGAGTCCATAGCGGGACCCCGTGGCGGAGTCCGAATCGGAAGTCTAATGCGGGAGTCCAGAGTAGGTGTCTGGGGTGGGAGTCAGAATCGTGAGTTCGAGGCGGGAGTCCATGGCGGGACCCCGTGGCGGAGTCCGAATCGGAAGTCTTGGGCGGGAGTCCAGAGTAGGTGTCTGGGGCGGAGTCAGAATCGGGAGTTCGAGGCGGAGTCCATAGCGGGACCCCGTGGCGGGAGTCCGAATCGGAAGTCTAGGGCGGAGTCCAGAGTAGGTGTCTGGGGAGGACGTCAGAATCGGGAGTTCGAGGCTGGAGTCCGAATCGGAAGTCTTGGGCGGGAGTCAGAATCGGGAGTTCGAGGCGGAGTCCATGGCGGGACCCCGTGGCGGGAGTCCGAATCGGAAGTCTTGGGCGGGAGTCCAGAGTAGGTGTCTGGGGCGAGAGTCAGAATCGGGAGTTCGAGGCGGAGTCCATAGCAGGACCCCGTGGCGGGAGTCCGAATCGGAAGTCTAGGGCGGGAGTCCAGAGTAGGTGTCTGGGGAGGGAGTCAGAATCGGGAATTCGAGGCGGAGTCCATAGCGGGACCCCGTGGCGGGAGTCCGAATCGGAAGTCTTGGGCGGGAGTCCAGAGTAGGTGTCTGGGGCGGAGTCAGAATCGGGAGTTCGAGGCGGAGTCCATGGCGGGACCCCGTGGCGGGAGTCCGAATCGGAAGTCTTGGGCGGGAGTCCAGAGTAGGTGTTTGGGGCGGAGTCAGAATCGGGAGTTCGAGGCGGGGAGTCCATACCGGGACCCCGTGGCGGGAGTCCGAATCGGAAGTCTAGGCGGGAGTCCAGAGTAGGTGTCTGGGGAGGAGTCAGAATCGGGAGTTCGAGGCGGAAGTCCATAGCGGGACCCCGTGGCGGGAGTCCGAATCGGAAGTCTAGGGCGGGAGTCCAGAGTAGGTGTCTGGGGCGGAGTCCGAATCGGGAGTTCGAGGCGGGAGTCCATGGCGGGACCCCGTGGCGGGAGTCCGAATCGGAAGTCTTGGGCGGAAGTCCAGAGTAGGTGTCTGGGGCGGCAGTCAGAATCGGGAGTTCGAGGCGGCAGTCCATAGCGGGACCCCGTGGCGGGAGTCCGAATCGGAAGTCTAGGGCGGGAGTCCAGAGTAGGTGTCTGGGGTGGGAGTCAGAATCGGGAGTTCGAGGCGGGAGTCCATGGCGGGACCCCGTGGCGGGAGTCCGAATCGGAAGTCTTGGGCGGGAGTCCAGAGTAGGTGTCTGGGGCGGGAGTCAGAATCGGGAGTTCGAGGCGGGAGTCCATAGCGGGACCCCGTGGTGGGAGTCCGAATCGGAAGTCTAGGGCGGGAGTCCAGAGTAGGTGTCTGGGGCGGGAGTCAGAATCGGGAGTTCGAGGCAGGAGTCCATAGCGGGACCCCGTGGCGGGAGTCCGAATCGGAAGTCTAGGGCGGGAGTCCAGAGTAGGTGTCTGGGGAGGGAGTCAGAATCGGGAGTTCGAGGCGGGAGTCCATAGCGGGACCCCGTGGCGGAAGTCCGAATCGGAAGTCTAGGGCGGGAGTCCAGAGTAGGTGTCTGGGGCGGGAGTCAGAATCGGGAGTTCGAGGCGGGAGTCCATGGCGGGACCCCGTGGCGGGAGTCCGAATCGGAAGTCTTGGGCGGAAGTCCAGAGTAGGTGTCTGGGGCGGGAGTCAGAATCAGGAGTTCGAGGCGGGAGTCCATAGCGGCACCCCGTGGCGGGAGTCCGAATCGGAAGTCTAGGCGGAGTCCAGAGTAGGTGTCTGGGGCGGAGTCAGAATCGGGAGTTCGAGGCGGGAGTCCATGGCGGGAGTCCGAATCGGAAGTCTTGGGCGGGAGTCCAGAGTAGTTGTCTGGGGCGGCAGTCAGAATCGGGAGTTCGAGGCGGCAGTCCATAGCGGGACCCCGTGGCGGGAGTCCGAATCGGAAGTCTAGGGCGGGAGTCCAGAGTAGGTGTCTGAGGCGGAATTCAGAATCGGGAGTTCGAGGCGGGAGTCCATGGCGGGAGTCCGAATCGGAAGTTTTGGGCGGGAGTCCAGAGTAGGTGTCTGGGGCGGGAGTCAGAATCGGGAGTTCGAGGCGGGAGTCCATAGTGGGACCCCGTGGCGGGAGTCCGAATCGGAAGTCTAGGGCAAGAGTCCAGAGTAGGTGTCTGGGGAGGAGTCAGAATCGGGAATCGGGAGTTCGAGGCGGGAGTCCATGGCGGGAGTCCGAATCGGAAGTCTTGGGCGGGAGTCCAGAGTAGGTGTCTGGGGCGGGAGTCAGGATCGGGAGTTCGAGGCGGGAGTCCATGGCGGGACCCCGTGGCGGGAGTCCGAATCGGAAGTCTTGGGCGGGAGTCCAGAGTAGGTGTCTGGGGCGGGAGTCAGAATCGGGAGTTCGAGGCGGGTGTCCATAGCGGGACCCCGTGGCGGAGTCCGAATCGGAAGTCTAGGGCGGAGTCCAGAGTAGGTGTCTGGGGAGGGAGTCAGAATCGGGAGTTCGAGGCGGGAGTCCAGAGTAGGTGTCTGGGGAGGAGTCAGAATCGAATCGGGAGTCGAGGCGGAGTCCATGGCGTGAGTCCGAATCGGAAGTCTAGGCCGGGAGTCCAGAGTAGGTGTCTGGGGCGGCAGTCAGAATCGGGAGTTCGAGGCGGGAGTCCATGGCGGGACCCCGTGGCGGGAGTCCGAATCGGAAGTCTTGGGCGGGAGTCCAGAGTAGGTGTCTGGGGCGGGAGTCAGAATCGGGAGTTCGAGGCGGGTGTCCATAGCGGGACCCCGTGGCGGGAGTCCGAATCGGAAGTCTAGGGCGGGAGTCCAGAGTAGGTGTCTGGGGAGGGAGTCAGAATCGGGAGTTCGAGGCGGGAGTCCATGGCGTGAGTCCGAATCGGAAGTCTAGGCCGGGAGTCCAGAGTAGGTGTCTGGGGCGGCAGTCAGAATCGGGAGTTCGAGGCGGGAGTCCATAGCGGGACCCCGTGGCGGGAGTCCGAATCGGAAGTCTAGGGCGGGAGTCCAGAGTAGGTGTCTGGGGCGGCAGTCAGAATCGGGAGTTCGAGGCGGGAGTCCATAGCGGGACCCCGTGGCGGAGTCCGAATCGGAAGTCTAGGGCGGGAGTCCAGAGTAGGTGTCTGGGGTGGGAGTCAGAATCGGGAGTTCGAGGCGGGAGTCCATGGCGGGACCCCGTGGCGGGAGTCCGAATCGGAAGTCTTGGGCGGGAGTCCAGAGTAGGTGTCTGGGGAGGGAGTCAGAATCGGGAGTTCGAGGCGGGAGTCCGAATCGGAAGTCTTGGGCGGGAGTCCAGAGTAGGTGTCTGGGGCGGGAGTCAGAATCGGGAGTTCGAGGCGGGAGTCCATGGCGGGACGCCGTGGCGGGAGTCCGAATCGGAAGTCTTGGGCGGGAGTCCAGAGTAGGTGTCTGGGGCGGGAGTCAGAATCGGGAGTTCGAGGCAGGAGTCCATAGCGGGACCCCGTGGCGGGAGTCCGAATCGGAAGTCTTGGGCGGGAGTCCAGAGTAGGTGTCTGGGGCGGGAGTCAGAATCGGGAGTTCGAGGCGGGAGTCCATAGCGGGACCCCGTGGCGGGAGTCCGAATCGGAAGTCTAGGGCGGGAGTCCAGAGTAGGTGTCTGGGGCGGGAGTCAGAATCGGGAGTTCGAGGCGGGAGTCCATGGCGGGACCCCGTGGCGGAAGTCCGAATCGGAAGTCTAGGGCGGGAGTCCAGAGTAGGTGTCTGGGGCGGGAGTCAGAATCGGGAGTTCGAGGCGGGAGTCCATGGCGGGACCCCGTGGCGGGAGTCCGAATCGGAAGTCTTGGGCGGAAGTCCAGAGTAGGTGTCTGGGGCGGGAGTCAGAATCAGGAGTTCGAGGCGGGAGTCCATAGCGGCACCCCGTGGCGGGAGTCCGAATCGGAAGTCTAGGGCGGGAGTCCAGAGTAGGTGTCTGGGAAGGGAGTCAGAATCGGGAGTTCGAGGCGGGAGTCCATGGCGGGAGTCCGAATCGGAAGTCTTGGGCGGGAGTCCAGAGTAGGTGTCTGGGGCGGCAGTCAGAATCGGGAGTTCGAGGCGGCAGTCCATAGCGGGACCCCGTGGCGGGAGTCCGAATCGGAAGTCTAGGGCGGGAGTCCAGAGTAGGTGTCTGGGGCGGAATTCAGAATCGGGAGTTCGAGGCGGCAGTCCATAGCGGGACCCCGTGGCGGGAGTCCGAATCGGAAGTCTAGGGCGGGAGTCCAGAGTAGGTGTCTGAGGCGGAATTCAGAATCGGGAGTTCGAGGCGGGAGTCCATGGCGGGAGTCCGAATCGGAAGTTTTGGGCGGGAGTCCAGAGTAGGTGTCTGGGGCGGGAGTCAGAATCGGGAGTTCGAGGCGGGAGTCCATAGTGGGACCCCGTGGCGGGAGTCCGAATCGGAAGTCTAGGGCGGGAGTCCAGAGTAGGTGTCTGGGGAGGGAGTCAGAATCGGGAATTCGAGGCGGGAGTCCATGGCGGGAGTCCGAATCGGAAGTCTTGGGCGGGAGTCCAGAGTAGGTGTCTGGGGCGGGAGTCAGAATCGGGAGTTCGAGGCGGGAGTCCATGGCGGGACCCCGTGGCGGGAGTCCGAATCGGAAGTCTTGGGCGGGAGTCCAGAGTAGGTGTCTGGGGCGGGAGTCAGAATCGGGAGTTCGAGGCGGGTGTCCATAGCGGGACCCCGTGGCGGGAGTCCGAATCGGAAGTCTAGGGCGGGAGTCCAGAGTAGGTGTCTGGGGAGGGAGTCAGAATCGGGAGTTCGAGGCGGGAGTCCATGGCGGGAGTCCGAATCGGAAGTCTTGGGCGGGAGTCCAGAGTAGTTGTCAGGGGCGGCAGTCAGAATCGGGAGTTCGAGGCGGCAGTCCATAGCGGGACCCCGTGGCGGGAGTCCGAATCGGAAGTCTAGGCCGGGAATCCAGAGTAGGTGTCTGGGGCGGGACTCAGAATCGGGAGTCCGAGGTGAGAGTCTGGGAACTCATTACAGCAGCGCTGTAATAAACTCATTACAGCGGTGTTGTAATGAACTCATTACAGCAGCGCTGTGATGAACTCATTACAGCTGTGTTGTAATGAACTCATTACAGCGGTGTTGTAATGAACTCATTACAGCTGTGTTGTAATGAACTCATTACAGCTGTGTTGTAATGAACCCATTACAGCGGTGTTGTAATGAGCTCATTACAGCGGTATTGTAATGAACTCATTACAGCTGTGTTGTAATGAACCCATTACAGATATGTTGTAATGAACTCATTACAGCTGTGTTGTAATGAACTCATTACAGCGGCGCTATAATGAACCCATTACAGCTGTGTTGTAATGAACTCATTACAGTGGAGTCCGAGGCGGGAGTCCGAATCAGGAGTTCGAGGCGGGAGTCCATGGCGGGACCCCGTGGCGGGAGTCCGAATTGGAAGTCTAGGCCGGGAGTCCAGAGTAGGTGTCTGGGGCGGCAGTCAGAATCGGGAGTTCGAGGCGGGAGTCCATAGCGGGACCCCGTGGCGGGAGTCCGAATCGGAAGTCTAGGGCGGGAGTCCAGAGTAGGTGTCTGGGGTGGGAGTCAGAATCGGGAGTTCGAGGCGGGAGTCCATAGCGGGACCCCGTGGTGGGAGTCCGAATCGGAAGTCTAGGGCGGGAGTCCAGAGTAGGTGTCTGGGGAGGGAGTCAGAATCGGGAGTTCGAGGCGGGAGTCCATAGCGGGACCCCGTGGCGGAGTCCGAATCGGAAGTCTAGGCGGAGTCCAGAGTAGGTGTCTGGGGCGGGAGTCAGAATCGGGAGTTCGAGGCGGAGTCCATAGCGGCACCCCGTGGCGGGAGTCCGAATCGGAAGTCTAGGGCGGGAGTCCAGAGTAGGTGTCTGGGGCGGAGTCAGAATCGGGAGTTCGAGGCGGAGTCCATGGCGGACCCCGTGGCGGAGTCCGAATCGGAAGTCTTGGGCGGAGTCCAGAGTAGGTGTCTGGGGCGGAGTCAGAATCGGGAGTTCGAGGCGGAGTCCATAGCGGGACCCCGTGGTGGGAGTCCGAATCGGAAGTCTAGGGCGGGAGTCCAGAGTAGGTGGGTGTCTGGGGGGAGAATCAGAATCGGGAGTTCGAGGCGGAGTCCGAATCGGAAGTCTTGGGCGGGAGTCCAGAGTAGGTGTCTGGGGCGGGAGTCAGAATCGGGAGTTCGAGGCGGGAGTCCGAATCGGAAGTCTTGGGCGGGAGTCCAGAGTAGGTGTCTGGGGCGGGAGTCAGAATCGGGAGTTCGAGGCGGGAGTCCATAGCGGGACCCCGTGGCGGGAGTCCGAATCGGAAGTCTAGGGCGGGAGTCCAGAGTAGGTGTCTGGGGCGGCAGTCAGAATCGGGAGTTCGAGGCGGCAGTCCATAGCGGGACCCCGTGGCGGGAGTCCGAATCGGAAGTCTAGGGCGGGAGTCCAGAGTAGGTGTCTGGGGCGGAGTCAGAATCGGGAGTTCGAGGCGGAGTCCATAGTTTGACCCCGTGGCGGGAGTCCGAATCGGAAGTCTAGGGCGGGAGTCCAGAGTAGGTGTCTGAGGCGGAATTCAGAATCGGGAGTTCGAGGCGGGAGTCCATGGCGGGAGTCCGAATCGGAAGTTTTGGGCGGGAGTCCAGAGTAGGTGTCTGGGGCGGGAGTCAGAATCGGGAGTTCGAGGCGGGAGTCCATAGTGGGACCCCGTGGCGGGAGTCCGAATCGGAAGTCTAGGGCGGGAGTCCAGAGTAGGTGTCTGGGGAGGGAGTCAGAATCGGGAATTCGAGGCGGGAGTCCATGGCGGGAGTCCGAATCGGAAGTCTTGGGCGGGAGTCCAGAGTAGGTGTCTGGGGCGGGAGTCAGGATCGGGAGTTCGAGGCGGGAGTCCATGGCGGGACCCCGTGGCGGGAGTCCGAATCGGAAGTCTTGGGCGGGAGTCCAGAGTAGGTGTCTGGGGCGGGAGTCAGAATCGGGAGTTCGAGGCGGGTGTCCATAGCGGGACCCCGTGGCGGGAGTCCGAATCGGAAGTCTAGGGCGGGAGTCCAGAGTAGGTGTCTGGGGAGGGAGTCAGAATCGGGAGTTCGAGGCGGGAGTCCAGAGTAGGTGTCTGGGGAGGGAGTCAGAATCGGGAGTTCGAGGCGGGAGTCCATGGCGTGAGTCCGAATCGGAAGTCTAGGCCGGGAGTCCAGAGTAGGTGTCTGGGGCGGCAGTCAGAATCGGGAGTTCGAGGCGGGAGTCCATAGCGAGACCCCGTGGCGGGAGTCCGAATCGGAAGTCTAGGGTGAGAGTCCAGAATAGGTGTCTGGGGAGGAGTCAGAATCGGGAGTTCGAGGCGGGAGTCCATGGCGGGAGTCCGAATCGGAAGTCTTGGGCGGGAGTCCAGAGTAGGTGTCTGGGGCGGGAGTCAGAATCGGGAGTTCGAGGCGGAGTCCATAGCGGGACCCCGTGGCGGAGTCCGAATCGGAATTCTAGGGCAGGAGTCCAGAGTAGGTGTCTGGGGAGGAGTCAGAATCGGGAGTTCGAGGCGGAGTCCATGGCGGACCCCGTGGCGGGAGTCCGAATCGGAAGTCTAGGGCAGGAGTCCAGAGTAGGTGTCTGGGGTGGGAGTCAGAATCGGGAGTTCGAGGCGGAGTCCATGGCGGGACCCCGTGGCGGGAGTCCGAATCGGAAATCTTGGGCGGGAGTCCAGAGTAGGTGTCTGGGGCGGAGTCAGAATCGGAGTTCGAGGCGGAGTCCATAGCGGGACCCCGTGGCGGAGTCCGAATCGGAAGTCTAGGGCGGGAGTCCAGAGTAGGTGTCTGGGGAGGGAGTCAGAATCGGGAGTTCGAGGCTGGAGTCCGAATCGGAAGTCTTGGGCGGGAGTCCAGAGTAGGTGTCTGGGGCAGGAGTCAGAATCGGGAGTTCGAGGCGGGAGTCCATGGCGGGACCCCGTGGCGGGAGTCCGAATCGGAAGTCTAGGGCGGGAGTCCAGAGTAGGTGTCTGGGGAGGGAGTCAGAATCGGGAGTTCGTGGCGGGAGTCCGAATCGGAAGTCTTGGGCGGGAGTCCAGAGTAGGTGTCTGGGGAGGGAGTCAGAATCGGGAGTTCGAGGCGGGAGTCCATGGCGGGACCCCGTGGCGGGAGTCCGAATCGGAAGTCTAGGGCGGGAGTCCAGAGTAGGTGTCTGGGGAGGTCGTTCAACTGAAAACATAGCAGCCATGAGCCACAGTGTTGAAGAAGATCGAAATTTGTCAATGTCTCGACATTCTCAACAACTGGGGTTATCTCAAACTACCACATGGCTAATTTTGTATATTTGGCTTTGTAGCTTTACAATTTTCAACTTTTGAAGACGACCGATCGTTCACATCTCCGTTGATTCGCTCAATTAATTGTGGAACAACCAGCTTGTTTTTTCTGAAAGAATCATTTCTTCAGACGAAGCCCATTTTCACTTGTCAGGGTACGTCAACAAGCAAAATTGCCGCATTTGGGCTTCTGAGAATCCTAGAGCGATTATTGAGAAGCCTTCGCATGCTCAACGTGTCACTGTATGGTGCGCTATGTGGTCTGGCGGCGTGATTGGGCCGTTTTTACATGAGGTTGGAAATGCGGTAACGGTCAATGGATCATGCTATCGGGAGATGTTAACAACTCCATTTTGGACTATCATTGACATGGATATCACTGACATATTTCAACGGTGCCACTTGTCACACAGCCAATGAGACGATCAATTTAATGCAAACCAAATTTGCTGATCGCATAATTTCACGAAATTCAGCTGTTAAATGGCCAGCCAGATCGTGTGATTTAACACCACTGGATTAGTTTTTGTGGAGCTATCATAAGGACAGAGTCTATATGGAGATAATGGAATCGATAGCAGCCTTAAAACTCAAAATCTGTGATGCGATAGCCGAAATAGACCCGGCATTTTGCTAAAAAGTGATTAAAAATTTCGATGAAAGACTTTACTTCTGTCAGCGTGCTCTTGATTGACATTTGCCAGACATAATTTTTCATTCATAATATTACCGAACTTTTCGTTTTGAAATACAATAAAAATTTTAATTATCTTCTTCAACATATTTTGTTATATTTTGTTTTTTTTTAAAACAAAGTTCTTCTTATTCATTTGCTTTTTAGTCGTGTTTCGTGTTCTGGAGGTTGACATTCTTCTACTATGTTTTAAATTATACCCAAAATTCAGATACATCAACTAAGCGGTGAGCGATTCATTTTGGATTGATTTTTGATGATGATGAGGCAAGGGGAGTAGCTTCACCTAATTCTCTGAATATATCCCATGAACTCCTACTCGAATGTGTGAAATTCATTTTTGATACAACACTATCCCATTTCTCTTTTCGACTTGTATTGATAGAATTCATAAGCCTTCTACATTTATCAACGGATGGTGAATTTTGATATGCATTATACAAATTATCGGTTTCTTTAGACCAACCTGGAATGTAATTTAATGCCATTAAAAATGAATTTATAGAAAACAATATTCTGTTTGTAACTTTCATATTAAAAAAAAAAATTGCTGCTTTCAGGTTAATTGACCTTGGCAAAGATGAAACGTACATCAGATCTCAAGATTACATCAATTTCATCATAATGATATCAAGAAACCCTATTGGTCTTCCTATAGTATGGGACTATGTTAGGTAATTCTTTGATATATTTTTTATATGAGAGTTTTATTCTTTTTTTTTTCTCAGAGAAAATTGGGATGTTTTCATCAAACGCTTCACATTGAATAGCAGATACCTAGGAGAGATGATTCCAGCAATTACGTCTAGTTTTTCAACACGAATAAAATTATCAGAGGTTGTATACTCGAAGAAAGTTGAAATTGAAGGGTATCATCAATTTTATATTTACAGATGGAGTCTTTCTTCAAACAACATCCAGAAGCTGGGGCGGGCACGGCAGCTAGAGAAAGAGCCTTAGAAAATGTCAAAAATAACATTATCTGGTTATCAAAGTACAAAGATACCGTGGAGAGTTGGATATCAAAGAATAGTTCCTAGAAAACTGTGTACATATTTGTAAATTAAATATTTCTACTTTTTTTTAATTTCCTTTAATTTCCTCGTTATATTGTTTTTAAGGGCTTAATTTTCGAATGTCCAGCCAAAAATTGTTTGAATCGATTGGGTTCGACTTACTGATGAAAGATCAGTGGTAACACTTTGAGGAGATGAGCTAGAGTTTTCATATTTTCGGAATAGATAAATTGTAGAAATATCTCCGTCAAGTTCGTTATTGGGCCAAATCCGTCGAAAAGTTATGAGTTATGAGCATTTGGAAGTTAGTTTTCTCAATAACTGCTAGAATACCTATCGTTGAAAGGAGAAATTTTGTCAGAGTCCGGATCGGAAGTCTAGGGCGGGAGTCCAGAGTAGGTGTCTAGGGCGGAGTCAGAATCGGGAGTTCGAGGCGGGTGTCCATGGCGGGACGCCGGGCGGGAGTCCGAATCGGAAGTCTTGGGCGGGAGTCCAGAGAAGGTGTCTGGGGAGGGAGTCAGAATCGGGAATTCGAGGCGGGTGTCCATAGCGGGACCCCGTGGCGGAGTCCGAATCGGAAGTCTAGGGCGGGAGTCCAGAGTAGGTGTCTGGGGAGGGAGTCAGAATCGGGAGTTCGAGGCGGGAGTCCAGAGTAGGTGTCTGGGGAGGGAGTCAGAATCGGGAGTTCGAGGCGGGAGTCCATGGCGTGAGTCCGAATCGGAAGTCTAGGCCGGGAGTCCAGAGTAGGTGTCTGGGGCGGCAGTCAGAATCGGGAGTTCGAGGCGGGAGTCCATAGCGGGACCCCGTGGCGGGAGTCCGAATCGGAAGTCTAGGGCGGGAGTCCGAATCGGAAGTCTAGGGCGGGAGTCCAGAGTAGGTGTCTGGGGCAGGAGTCAGAATCGGGAGTTCGAGGCGGGTGTCCATGGCGGGACCCCGAGGCGGGAGTCCGAATCGGTAGTCTTGGGCGGGAGTCCAGAGTAGGTGTCTGGGGAGGGAGTCAGAATCGGGAGTTCGAGGCGGGAGTCCATAGCGGGACCCCGTGGCGGAAGTCCGAATCGGAAGTCTAGGGCGGGAGTCCAGAGTAGGTGTCTGGGGAGGGAGTCAGAATCGGGAGTTCGAGGCGGGAGTCCATGGCGGGACCCC
>JARTUT010002355.1:0-39570 GCA_030674115.1 Micraspis discolor | reverse complement strand
TCCCATTCATCTTCACTATCTTCATTATTGAAGACCTCTTCTGTGGGTTCCGAAACAAATTCTTGGCTTAAAGGATCCAATAATTTGCGTAAATTTTCTATATCTGATTTCATCTTCCTCTTCGAAGTCTAGTTCAACATCAGAAATATCACCCTCGGGATTGAAAAACGATAATCTTTTCTCCTCTTTTTCAGACAAACCAACTCTAGGTACTCATCTGAAAAAAACAGAATCAATAATTATCACTTCCAATATTATATACAAAATAACTCTCGATGCCCACTGATGCCAAATGGAACCATAGTTTTTTTTATAACTTGTGAAAAGTTGTATTTCATCAAAAAATATTGCTTTATTTAATTGAATTCAATTGAGGAACCGTCGTTTATGCATAAACATTTTAATAAATATGAAATTTACTCACCTTGACAGAAAAAAGGTTCCGAAAATGGTGTAGATATTCACTCGATAAAAGTACACGAAGAAATGCTTAGCACTAGAATACTGCACATGTTGAACAAACTGAAGTAATTATCTCGATGACACTAAAGATAACAAGGAACCGAACGGCAACGAAAATATTCGAATCGGACCTCAGAATTCTGCGCACTAATGGTTGAAATATGGAAATGCCATATGGCATCATCGGGCTGGAGAGGGTTTTAAGGCATACTTGGTCCTTATTTTCATGAAGATCAACAAGCCCGTCATCAATTGGAAAACATCATCTTTTCCAAATAATTCTCCGATTCATATGTTAATTTTGCACAACAAACTTTTTGATTGCTTACAAAAATTTTTTGATGTATTGAACTAACAAATACCAGATACCCTTTCTGAACTCCTTGAATATTTTTCCCCATGAATATGTGACATTTTTCCGTGTAACGGTTCACTTCTGTAGACACTTTTAATTTTCTTGTTAGTCTTAAGTAAATGCTTCTCTGGGTGTAACCATTTTCATATAAAAATGAATAAATAAATAACTAAATTCAGAATATACGCAATGGAACATTCTATATGTATAAACAAAATATGACCACTACTCCAGAAGATTTCTACACTTTCAGGATCATCAATCATCAGTCAAAACTTTCCTATTTACCTCAAGGTATCATCTTAATAACAGTGATGTAAAGTTGCCCTCTAATCATTCCATCCTACACACTGGAAATAAGATCTAATGTCTTTTAAACGAGCTCATAAAAAAGTGAAAACGACACTCAAATTTGAACAGCGGTGTGCCCTAAATTGAAACTTCCAGAATCCGCCGCAGTTGTTCTGTTGCATCAGGAATGCAAATTTATGGCAAACAATTTGATAAATTTGGTTTAAATTGGTCGTAATCGATTCATAATTCGTAATAATGACCGAGATAGTCAACGACGCCGCAGGATGGTGGCAAATTTCGGGTTACTATTTGAGTTGGACAGAAAATGATACAGGGATGACATTGAAACCTTTAAGCTGTCCACAATACAAAGCTGGTCAGCAGTAGGTCCAAAGACGTACCGTTAAGCTGGCCATTGACGGTCAGTTTTATCCGCCAGTGCAACTGATCATACAAAATTTCAGTTTGCGTATCGAAACATCACAATATCTATAAATTTATAAATTTCAAACGAATATGATACGTATTTTTGTTATTCAGTTCTTTTTTTTTTGCTTTTGATTCGATGTGGGCAACTTCAAGAAGTCTTTGTCTCCATCAATAGAAGACCACTTTTGAAGAAAGAAGTCCCTAAAATATATTTCAGCTTATTTTTGTACATTCACACTTAGGCGGGAGCCAGGTTTTTTTTTTACTGGAATTTTTTTCCTAGGCTTTTATGTGATACGCCGAATTGTATGACACCCCGTCACTAACCCCTGATCTATATGCTTAATTGTTTGCTAACTAAATTTTGTCAGCCAAAAGTTCAAAAGAATGCATATTATACAATATCTATACCAATAATTAATATTGCAAATCACCAAATTCAGCAAATTGCTGTTTCCTCTTTCCCACAAGATTTTAGTCGAGAGCTCCCTCCTCAGATCTATGTTGATAACAGTAACAAGAGTTTTTCAACGGAAACATTTGGACCGCAATTAAAAAATTTAGAAAAGAAATGATAATACAGTGTAATACTAATATAACCGCCACGATTAGTTTATAAAGACAGTATTTCAAATTATAAATAATAAGGAAAGGAATGATTTCAACTAATTCCTATTGAACCGGCATGGCATGGCAATATGTCAAAAAAGAACGACAATTTAACAAATTATAAATAACTACTCATAGTTTTCCTCAAGTTTTGTTCGATACTCGAATTTCCTTCTCCTAGAAATCAATCATGTATATCCACTCCATAGAAAATTATTTAGGATATCTTCCTTTCAATTAGCTCTTTCCTTTGAAATACCTTATACAAGCTGTCCAGAAAGGGTATCGGGTATTTGTATTCGCGCCATATTAGGAAGAGGACGCTTAAAAGGAGCGGAAAGGGGTTCGTGACGTCCACCATTTTGTGGAATTTCAGTCACGATGGAAAAGTCCTCGGGGCGCATCGCAAATTTTGCGTACGAGCATATTTAAGAAATGATGATTCAATGGTGACTGCTCATCGCCTCTATCGAGCGGAATATCGTATACGCCACGAGCGAAGTGACGATAGCATTAGGAAGTGGATCGGGATGTTCGAGAATACAGGTGCGACGGTTAAGATTCAAAGTTCTGGTCGTCCTTGATCAGTTCGCGATGATGAAACAATTGGAGAAGTTGAGGCGTCGATTCGTCAAAATTCGTCTTTATCCATCCGGAAGCGAAGCCAAGCGTTGAACATCAAAAAATGGTCATTACATTCGCTTTAAAGAAAGACTTACATCTAAAAGCCTATAAAATTCAATTGGTTCTAGAATTCAAGGTTGTGGGCTATGCTAATCGACTGAATTTTGCGAACGAAATGCTGCAGCGAATAAACAATTTTAACATCATACTGTTCAGTGATGTATTCATTCTATTATTAAGTACACATAACTTGATTTTGATATGTTTTTTTTATTAACACTGTTTGACACAACTGATTTACACACTTAGAGGTTGGTTTGAGGACACTCGACGTAAGAATACTTGATAATTAAACAAATTTGCAGAACGAAAGGTAGTTTATGTATCAGCACAGTGAAATGAATAAGTGGACTGTATTGGAATGCGTTATTGAATTTGAAGGCGTAAATGAATGAGAATGAGTGACTGAATCTGAATGATTGACTGAATAAGAATGATCTTACTGACTTGGAATTCTGGAATGCCTTTTTTTGGATGTGTCCCGACTATTTATGCGACAGGGATGACTCCCTCTACGAGGGCTTTTAGAATGCCCATATATGGTCACATCGGTGTACGATTTTTCGTGTGTGAAACCAAAGACCATATATGTTATTGTATTCTTGGAAGCTTAAGGGAGATTGAACAAAGGCGGCGCCAGGATATTTGTCGCCAGCTTGAATTTGTGGATGTTTGACGCCTTTTTGAATGTCGTATTCGAACAAGTGACGAAGTGAATTTTCACTTGAATGGTCATCTTAATAAGCAGAATTGTCGGTACTGAGCAGTGGAGAATCCGAGACGAAAGCATGGACGACCCCTGCATAGCCTAAAGGTCGTGGTTTGGGCCGCTAGTGGTTGGGCCGCAGAGTTGCAGGAGTTGATAGGTTTCAACTCATGAATGTGGTTTCAGGAAGATAGGGCCACTTGCCATACCTCGAATGATTCAATGGAAGTTGTTAACGAATTATTTCTTAATAAAGTCATTTCGCGAAGGGGTAACATCAACTGACTTCCCAGAAGCCCCGTATTCAACCCGCTTTGCTTGGGGATACCTTGAAAGTAAAGTTTATCAAAATAATTCGACGAATATAACCCAGTTGAAGCAAAACATCAGGGCATCATCAAGGATGCTTGTTACCGCTTCTTCCTCCGGCTGTCAATGGTCATTCTCAGTTTACCTGCAAGCAGGTACTCAAGCCCTACTCTACGACATATTAATGACCAACGTAGGGACCTAAATAAACAGATCGATATTTTTATATCTTCGTATGTTGTTTAACGTGGCCATATATAGCTTCTAGCTGAGCTTTTTCGCACCACGTATCCACAAGAATGACATTACTAGACAGGATGCGCGTTAGTTAGTTGTCAGTAAGAAAGTTTCCAACTGCCAGTTCGGCTCGAAGTCTACACCACTACTGGTAAAACGCCGCCTCTCTATCTACGCCACTTCTAGATGTACAGGCTAGCGCTCGAGCTGAGGTCGCAGCTCCTCTTTCGAGGTTTAACACTTTATCCTAGCGTTTCGGGCTTTCAACAAGTACCACCTCCAATCCTACCTCAATAATTAGGGCAGACAGTTTATAAGCATGAAACTATTAGGACTGCACCCACTACTTCTTCTATTGCACAGATCATAGCAATATCAAAATTGGCCAGACCGCGGGAACGCATTTTCTGCTCAATTTTGGACCTTAGGTATCTGAGCCTGGGATGAAGCTCCGCGATTAGACCAGTCCTAGCCGTTCACGTCTATCTATAGCTCTTCAAGCTTATGATGCTTTGCTAATTTTAGTGCTTCTTCCTCCGACCCAATCGTATAGTAAGTTCCTCTGCTTATCGTGATGAAAAGTTTCCTTCTTATGTCAGCAGCCTTCTGATTAAATTACAATGGTTATTTCAGTTTCTTTGTTTGAATTCACTGATTAGTGTATTTCTGTTATCTCTGCACTTTTCTTCAAAGTTGTGGTTCAGTTTGTTCATTAATTCGATTATTGCTGGTGTCGTTATAAATGAGCTTAGTGGTGTGGACCAAAGGACGTTCAACGCCTATCGTAAGCAGATGTTTTGTATAGTTTGGATCTTTTTTTTCACTCCTTTTTTCATCTTTAAATATTCAGCAAATTGAATGGAACTTCTTAAGGTCAATAGAAGGGGGCCTATGTTGGCTATGAGGAAAAACTCCTAGAATTTTACGTTTTATAGAAAGCAGTTTGCAAGTATTATTACAAGACACTTGGCAGAGATCAGGATTATAGCCTCTATTCCATGTAGAAAAATGAAGAGAAGGTACATCTTTTCCATCGAAGATCAAATAGAAATTATTGTCTTCCATCTAGCCAGCTAAAATTATTCCACTTCTATCATTATTACCATAACCCCACATTACGTGGTGGAAATTAGAATAACCGCAACAAACTGAAGGATGAGGGAGGTTAATATCCAAATTTCTTGACTTAATAGCATTAGAAGGTTCATTAATATTAACGATAGAAATATTGCCAAATTTGAAAGAGATAATGAAAACACCCTCAAACTGCCTCTCTCGGATTAATTAAGGTGGACTAAGGATATTTTAACATAACGAGCTAAACCGAAAATTTTACTAAGGAGATATATATATATATATATAGACAGCACCCACTTGACAACATCAAAACAACAAAGATGACAATTTATTGTAATGTCCATTTTAATTCATAATTTACACTGAAGAAGGCGGATTGCCGAAACGTTTGTAAACAATAAACATCAAAATTAAACTTCAACCTAGATACCCAATGAATAAGTCCTTTACATGTAATAGAGAACTAGGTAAAAACGAATTCAGATATATATATATATTCTTTTGAACTTTTGGCTGACAATATTCAGTTAGCACACAATAAAGCATATAGATCAGGGGTTAGTGACGGGGTGTCATACAATTCGGCGAATGACATAAAAGCCTTGGGAAAAAACCCCAGCAAAAAAAAAATCCTGGCTCCCCTCTAAGTGTCAAAATACAAAAATAAGCTGAAATATATTGAAGGGACTTCTTTCTTCAAGAGTGGTCTTCTATTGATGGAGACAGAGACTTCTTCAAGGTGCTCACATTGAATCTGGAATTAAAAAGACGAAAGCAGAAAAAAGAACTGAATAACAAAAATACGTATCATATTCGTTTGAAATTTATAACCCATTCCAAGAAAGAATTGGAAACATCATGAATAACCCTAAAACCATCTTGAAATTTATATATGGGACAACTATTGATGAGATAAGTAGTGATGTAACGAATATTCGCATTCGCATTCGCATTCGCGAATATTCGCATATTTTTCGATATTCGCATTCGCATTCGTATTCGCAAAAAACGATGCGAATATTTAGGGAATGTATTTAACAAACAAAAAGGAAATCATTATATGGTTGCATATGAAATGATAACACAACTGATAAGATTTATATATTTTTATTTAATCATACTTGAATTAAAAAAAAATGGAACAGTCTTAGTAAGCAACTAAATTAGAAACACTTTCTCTTTTGTTCTTGATAGTCTAATTAAAATAACAATTAAAATAACAAAATCACAACTCAACTCCACCACAGAAAAAATAATGAATGTCCATGCCTTACATACATTTTGAAAAAAATCTAATTCTAAATTCAAGTATCTTTTGTGAAAAAAGAACTTCAAAGATCCAATCAAATCTAAGTATAATATTAATTTATAACTTTTTTGGCTTTAATTATATATTTTCCATCCCACTATATATTTCCTAAGAATTAAATATGATAATGAAATATGAACTTAAAAAACCAAATAATGAAACTTGTCTATTAGTAAATAAGCTTTTTACAAAAAAAAAAAAACAAAATATTTATTTCTATTTAAAACAAAAGTAAAGTTCTAATATTCATAATGTTAACATTTGTTTTCAATTGCTTTTTCACTAATTTTCTTTTTCTATGAATTAAAAATAATGAAATATAAACTACACAATTATAGTTTGCTAAGTTGACACAGTTGACTATTAAAATAATTAAACTCGCTGTAACTTTAAATTCTTAGTAATTAAATTGAAGCAAAGGAATGTTAAATTTTAAAAATAAAAGTTTTGAAGCTCTTTCTCCGTGCAGCCTGTTTCGGTGAGGTGTGTAAAGAAGTCCAGCTCCACTGAAAACTCTTTCACTGGGGACACTTGTGGGTGGAGTTACCAAATATTCTCTGGCTACAGGAGAAAGAATACCATATTTATTGCTATTTGAAATTTAACATTCGCATTCGCATTCGCATTCGCGAATATTGGAGATGAATATTCGCATTCGCATTCGCATTCGCGAATGTGAAGAATCCAACATTCGTTACACCACTAGAGATAAGGTATTGTTTTTTCTGCTTCTCCACATTCACAACTTGCGCTAGGAACTGAGTTCCATCTAAATAGCATGCCATCGGTACGACCATGACCTGTTCTCAAACGATTGAGAACTGTCCAAATTTTTCTTGGAAGATCAAAACCAGAAATTTTTTCAGAAGGATCAGAAATGAGATACTTATTGAACATTTCGTAAGAGTTCCACTCAGTCTTCCATAATTCTTCATCACTTATGTTCATATTGAAGAACGTATTATGCCATAATGGTTTACGTGACTTCAATTTTTGAATTCTATTTTGTGGAATGTACGAAATAATTGGAAATTAATTAGGAAAAGAATGATATTTATTCCAAGAATTCAGAGCTGCAGTCTGTCTGCGAATATGGGGAGGGACAATATTAGACAAAACTGGTAACCAATGAACCGGTGTAGATCTTATGGTGCCAGTAATTATTCTCATGGATGTATTCAATTGTGCATCAATTTTTTTGTGTATGTGCACTATTAAACCAAACAGAGCAACAATACTCAGCTGCAGAAAAGACTACGGATAGAGATGCTGTGCGAAGGGTAGAAGCATCAGCACCCCAAGACGATCCAGCTAATTTCTGAACAATATTATTCTTAGTTTTCAGCTTTAGGCTCAGATCATTTAAATGAACCTTGTAATTGAGAGATGAATCTAATTTAACTCCTAAGTATTTTGGATAGAAATTATGTTCGATAGGAGAATCATTGAAATTTACAGCTAATTTCCTATATTTTTCATGATTATTCAGATGGAAACAAGATACCTACCTATGTTTTTTTGGGATTTGGACATAATCGCCACTCAATGAAATAATTCTTTAAAATTTCCAGATCAGATAGAATAGAATAGAATAGAATTTTATTCATCAGCTTACATCTACAATATTTGTACAATCTTCAGGAATTTCACCTAAACATAGTTTGTGTGCTAGATTCCCGATATAATTTCAGGTATTCTTCTTGTAGCTGAAAATTAAATTATACACCCCTCTTCTTCCCTCCCTCTCCCTCTATCCTCTTTCCTCCCTTCATCCACCCCAAAAACAAAATTTACCAGAATGAACAAACATGGAGCAACTACTAGATACATGGATCAAAATATTTCAAAAAATTTTGAAACAGTCATCAAGAATGAATGTTACGGATCAGAGCAAAAATATAACTAGCATCAGATACATATACTCATAATATCAAAATATGTTCTCAAAAATTGATGGATTGTCAAGAATGAATGCTTTCAGTTTCTTTTTGTACAATTTTTTATTATTCCTGTAGTCCCTTAGTTCAGTGGGTAAGGAGTTAAATATTTTTGGCAGCAAGAAAAGCAGAAATCTTTGATTTATGCTCTTATGAAATAAAGGTACCGACAAATTCCGATTTGTATTGCATCTGGTTTCGTAATTGTGGCCTAGGGTTGTTAACATTTTCTCTATTTTAAAAAAATATATCAAAGAGCACAAGCAATATAAGTTGCGTAGGTTCATCAATCGGCTAATCTTATATAATTCTTCAGTTGGAAAAAGTCTTGGTTTTTTATGAATTATTTTTATCATAGTATTCTGTGTGATTTCTAAAGTGACAGTATGTTTTCCAGAGTATGGAAATCCGAATGTTGATAAGCAATAGCAATGTCGTCAGCATAAACAAATTTTTGAGATGATGTAGTGGGCAAATCACTTAGATATAAATTGAAAAGTAGAGGAGCTAAAACTGATCCTTGAGGAAGATCGTTTTTCAATGTTTTGAAGTTGCTACTCTTATTGTCAATAAAAACACGAAACCTTCTCTCAGATAACATATTTCTCATAATCGTACCATTTTCCCACACTTCAGATGGGTATAGAGTTTGAAAATTATTCCATCTTTCCACACAGTGTCATATGCCGAAGATAAATCATCGATGAAAGCAGCATTGCCTGATTCTATGAAAGTTGTACAGCTGAGAACCTGATCTGAACAATTTCTATTTTTCCTAAAACCTGCCTGGAAACTTTGTAGAGCATTTTCTATAGAAGATTCAATTCTAAAAAGAATTAATCTTTCTAATATTTTGAAAGGAACACTCAATAAACTGATGGGTCGATAACTACTAGGATCACAAGGATTTTTTCCTCGTTTCAAAATAACCATTACTTTAGCCTTACGAAATTCGGAAGGAAAGTTTCCCGAATTCAGAATATTACTATAGAAAGACAATAACCAAGACAAGGCCTTTTTTCCTAAATGTTTGATGAATTCTGGATAAATTCCGTCAAAACCTGCTGCCTTTCGAGATTTGGTAGATTTGATTTCAGCCCTCAATTCATCTATAATGAGTGGATGTGACACATGTTCTAAAGTAGGAGCTGATCTCCTGAATATCTGTAATTTTTTCTTAATATTCCTCATTTTAGATTGAGATAAATTGACTGATTCAGATACATTAACTAGGCGGCGAGCGAATAAACTTGGATCAATTTTTGATGATGAGGATGTAAGAGGAGTAGCTTCACCTAATTTTCTAATATATCCCATGAACTCCAACTCGAATGTGTAAAATTCATTTTTGATACAACACTATCCCATTTCTCTTTTCGACTTGTATTGATAGAATTCATAAGCCTTTCACATTTATCAACGGATGGTGATTTTTGATAGTCCTTGTACAGATTATCGGTTTCTTTCGACCAACCTGGAATATAATCTTTCCGGAAACCTCTTGGAATGAACTTTTTTGCTGCGGCATTCACAACACCTAAGAATCTGTGATAGTTATCATGAGTGGGTTTAATCCATCTAATATCACTGTCTACCTTCTTAGCAAATTCAATCCAATTCGCTTTCTTGAAATTCCAACGAGGTCTTCTTAAACATTCTGAATATTGAATTAAACTTCTTGAAGTCAACAGTATAGGCCTAAACTTCTAAAATTTTACGCTTTACAGGAAGCGGTTTGCAAGTATTGTTACAAGACACTAGGCAGAGATCAGGATTGTAGCCTCTATTCCACCTAGAAGAATGAAAAGAAGGTACATCTTTTCCATCAAAAATTAAATAGAAATTATTATCTTCCATTCAGTCAGCTAAAGCTATTCCACTTCTATCATTATTATTATAATCCCCTATTACGTGGTGAGAATTGAAATCACCGCAAAAATTTGAAGGATGAGGAAGATTCATTTCCAAATTTCTTGGCCAAATAGTATTTGGAGGTTTATAAATATTAACGAAAGAAATATTACAAAATTTGAAAGAGATAAAGAAAACACCCTCGAATTCGCCTTTTGGGTTAACTCGATATTGTGAATCAAGGATTTTTTAACATAACAAGCTAAACCGTAAATTTTACTGAAGAGATAATCAATGAATACCTACATAACCTTTTATCGTTCATCTTTCACGAAGATTTTTTTCAGTATCCGCATGTGTCTCTTGAAGAAGAATAATCTCAGCACCATAGTCCTTTGCTAATTTAGAAATATATTCACTCTTGTCCTATTATCTCTAAGGAGATAATCAATGAATACATAACATTTTATAGTTCCATTTTCACGAATTTTTTATTTAGTATCCGTATGTATCTCTTGAAGGGAAAAAATCTCTGCACCTTATTACTCTGTTAAAACGAAGAAAATAAAAACGCAACATCAAATTTCACCAGACACTCACGTGCTGTCAATTTTTCGAATTCATTTTTAACTGGGAATATCACTAACCAAGCAATATTTTTTATTCAATCTCTTGCGCTGCAGGTGATCACCGAAATGTTATTCGCTGCTGAAAGGGCATCCCGCTTGGCTAGTCCTCATTTTGCATGGCTCTTAAGTTCTTTTAATTCTTGTAATTGCAACGTTGATACTCTATCATCAGTGAGTTCGCCGCATGATTTCTTTCCATTAGGAATGACAAGATTTTCTCTTCAGTTTATGTTTATTTGATAACCCAAATTGTGATGCGCTTTTGGCTCTTTCGTTTCTACGATAATTAGGACGCCTTCAGCGATTCTCCTAGAGGTTTTTGCCACAATGTAAAATTAATGATTATGTGTTTATGTTTATTGAGCTTTGAAGTTGAACTTCGAAGAAATGATCATAAAAAGGCGCGCTCTCCATATGGCACCTATTAGGGTCGAATAAATTTTTGTCTCTAGAAACCTGCCCCAAGCTGTCAAAATAGAACAACTGTCAATCAATGTAGATCACCGTATAGAAAGGCAATACGATCATGGATGTAAAGAAATTTAGAAAAGCACTAACATGAGGTCAGGAGCTTTTGCACGCTTGTTCTAAAGTCTTTTCCCGTACTAGGAAACATTGTGTTATTAATACATTTGCCACGATGAATGAACAAACCTATATCTCAAATAGAAAATAACTACTTATTTTGTTCGAAGTTCAAATTCCCTTCTCCTAAAAACTAATCAAATGTAGGCATGTCAACTCCATCGAGAACAATGAAGAATATCTTTCTTTCACTGAGCTGTTGTCCTTTGAAATACCTCATCTGTTCAAGTCCAAATAACAAATATCTTGAATTAAAAATAATCAAAGTAACAGTTTCCCTTCAGTTTCATTTCAGTAACAATCCTATTCCACTTAAAACTGTACCACTTCAAAACATATAATATCACTTGAATTCATATGGCAACATAATCAGGAAAATTTATCTATGGGTTATCAAGGTCTTCTTTCATCGTCATACCATAATTTCGGAGGGACAAACATTTTCCTTTGAAATTTCTTATATATTAGGTTGGGGGAAAAGAAATGCATTAATTTGGCGGCACAAGGCTTTACCGACTTATTATTATTATTAATATTACAACAAGAGTTGGGGCAAATCCCTATAAACTCAATAAAACTAAATTAATAGATTTTTATGTGCTCAATAATTCCTAGCAGAAATATAAAACTAAAAGAAAAAAAATTGAATATATCACAGTCATCACAAAAAAAAAAACCTTAAACACCATCACTAAACTGATTCTGATCCCTACTATGCCGATCCAGTATGTTTTTGAAGGCATTCACGCTAGGAGCGCTCACTACACTCGACGGGAGACTGTTCCATCTATCCAAAACTCTGTTGGGTAGGAAAGACTGGCGCTGCGTGGTTCTGAAATTCTCCTTTCCCAACTTGAATTCGTGTCCGCGAAGGTGAGTGGTGCATCTACTGAATAAACTATCCATATTCCAAAAAACCCCCTCAACGCCCGGTAGGTCACAATGAGATCTCCTCTGTTGCACCGATCTTCGAACGTCTGCAGATTCATCATTCTTAGACGACTCCAATAATCCAGTCTGTTAGTTCCAAATGGAATTCTCGTATTCCACCGCTGCACTGACTGCAGGAGAAGTTGGTCACCCTTGAGAAATGGACACCATACAGGTCCAGCGTACTCCATTAGAGGACGGACATAGCTACAATAAAGCAGCTTACATGTTTCTAAACTGCATTGTCTGAAAGCACCCTGGATCATATAGGTCAATCTCCTTGCCCTAGCAGAAACACTCGCAACGTGTCTTGTCCAACTCAGATTTATATCTACAACAACACCTAAATCGTTCATATAGTCAACAGAAATGAAGGGGGTATCATCGATCTTATATAGATATTCTGGATTTTTTTTTGCTGAGATGTAGCACACAACACTTGTTGGCGTTCACGGGCAACAGCCACTTCCTACAACAATCACTCACCATACATAGATCTTCGTACAAGTCTCTCGAGTTGGAAGCAGAGTTGTAAATTTTCAAATCATCAGCGTACATGGCACACTGAGATTTCAACAATCTTCTGACGTCTGACGTATATAGCAGGAAGAGAGCAGGTCCCAACACCTGTCCCTGCGGTGTGCCACTTGACAATAAGTCCTCCAGGAATGAATGAATACCCCCACACGAACACGGAATGTTCTGTTCCTAAGGAACCCCTAAATCCAGGAAAGTAGGCCACCCCCTATTCCTAGATAATTCAACTTAGACAAAAGACGGCGGTGTGGTACTCGGTCGAAAGCCGTAGTGAAATCTAGGTATAAAACGTCCAGAGGAATATTGAGATCCAAAGAATTGGTCCAGTCATTTAGACATGTTAAAAGGTTGGTCAAAGTAGAACGACCTGGAACGAAGCCATGCTGCTCGACGGGTATGATGTTATTCGTTATCCCGAAGTTTATGAGTTGCTCACAAATAATTTTCTTCAACACCTTAGAAACGGAGGATGTCAGACTTATTGGGCGATAATTTAGCGGAGAAAACTTATCTCCCTTCTTGAATATGGGCGTTACCGACGCCTTCAACCAATCATCAGGTAGACTGGACGTGTCCAGTGATCTCTTGAACATGATAGCTAGAGGAAGGGCAAGAGCTGATGCACACTTTTTCAGTGAGAACGGTGAAAGCCCATCCGGACCAGGGGAGGATGATGTTTTGATGTCTAAAAGATGTTTGAGTACCAAATCCTCGTCTATAGTAACCTGGTTCAACTCTGCTGCCACTCTTGGCATCTCTACTTCTGGAATTGGACCTTTGGACTCCAAGCCGTACACACCCGCGAAAGCCTCTGCCAAGACATCCGCCGACTCCTGAGGGCCACCAGATAACTCACCATTGGGCATCCTGACGCGTGGAATGGTTACTTTTGAATTCATAGTAGATCTGATGTATTTGAAATTTTTTTTTTGTTTTTACTGGAGGCTAGGTGTGATTCATAGGTCTTTCTTGCTTGGGCGATGGTGGAAGAAAGAAAATTTGAATAGGACCGATGGTTACGGAAATCAGACTCAGACCTACTACGAAGATATCTCTGCCACAAAGATTTGTTACACATGATCATATTCAATATGCTATCGTTTATCCAAGGTTTCGGCGGATTATGCTTTGCTGTAACAACCCTTGTGATCCGACACTACTATCCAGTCCAGAAGAGAGGGATTTTGACCATTCCTAAACCAAGTTGGTACAAGAACTAGCTGCTGTAATCCTGTTTGCGTAAATAGTTCAACGTACGGAAGAGAAGACGAAGAATCGGCAGGAATCTGTAGCAATGGCCAGCGCACGTCAGGACAATTAAAATCTCCAGCAACAATAAAATTCTTCCTAGAAGACGATAGATGTCTCAAGTAATTCGAGAGATTTAGGTCAGCAGCACATGGGCGTGGTCGGTACACACATCTGATGGTTAAAGATATCATCAGTGATGTCCACGAATATGTTATCAATTCCTTTCCAATCATTATAAGATACTGTTATAGAGAATTTGTCACAGATATAATCGCAAACATACATGCAGACTCCCCTGTAGCCAACAGCGTCGCTGCTGTCCGAACGATAAAGTGAGTAGATTGGAATGTTACAAAAACTGTCATCTATCGAATCTTTCAGCCAAGTTTCTGACAACATAATTATATAAGGACGATGAAGCTGTACAAAAGACAAAAACTCAGAAAATTTTGATCTTAGGGATTGTATATTCGTATATAATATGGGCCAGGACGAAATTATTGTCGGTTTTTTGAATCATTCATGGATAGTTTTGGGGAAGTGGCGACGATTTTTGGTGACTCATATCTCTGTTTGTATTTGTCGCATCTGTACAACCTTTTTAACACGTTTTTATTAGCTTCACTTGTATGTTTGCTTGTATGTATGTAACTCTCTGAAGTTGGCTGCTGAATGCGTCGGTACAGAAAACTCTATGCACTTTCGGAGATAAAGCCTTGACGAACACCTCTTATTTCGTGCTTTTTCAAAAGTTTTCGAGTTTCCTGCGTGAGGTGTCTTAATAATTTAATAAAATGGTATCGATGCATATACAGAGTAAGCCATACGGGTTCATATTCCTAGAAGCTACTTTTACCAGTATTTTATCGTGTTTTTGCAATTTTTCGGGATTTTCTTCATACGGGACATTATTTCAATAAAATGTTATCGATTCATATAGAGGATGTCCCATATGCTTGCATATACCTACTGTCATTCGAGTTCTTTTATGCTTTCCGGGTTTTTCTGCTTACAAGATGTCTCATTTTAATGATACAATGTTATTGATTGATATAGAGGGTGTGCAATATAGAAATCGTTATTTCCCAATTCTTCTTAGCTTCGAATGAAAGGGGGTTCTGAGTACGTTTTCATTTTTATCAATTTAAGGGATATTCATCAAGGCGGAGATTTTGAATACCTAATGTACAGGGTGTGCAATTTATGATACCCCATTTCACCATTGAAGATATTTAATTGAATTGTAGAATCGGTACCATTGGCATTGCGTCAATAGTTTATGCTTTATGACTTTATACAGGGTGTTCGGCACATAGACAGTCAAATTTTTTTGGGGCGTTGGTAGGGTCATTTGCTACCTTTTCAGTCTTGGAACCTGTGTCCTTAGTATTACGGTTACGGAGTTATGATTTTTTTATTAGGTTTTTCTAAATTACCCAAAATGTACCATTCGAAGCCCCATAACTTTTTTTGCGTGTGCTTTTACATGCAAGTCTACATGAGTGTGTGTTTGAAAAAATATATTCATTGTTAAAGATAACACCACAAAATTAACACGAGGGCCTTTTATTAAAAACAAATATGAAAGTATGAAAACATCTCTACTTCTAAAAAAATTTTAAAAAGTTGCAGTTATTGCGAACTTAATTTTATTTTAAAACGTTCTTTGGTTTATCGCGGTTCTAGAAGTATGCTGTTCACGTTAGTCAATAAATAAAAAAATACTACAAATAGTGTTTTAGATAAAATAGCAAAGTAAGGACAGATTTTAGTAAAATACAGTTTTTGTATGATTGATTATTTACAAAGTAAAATAACATGATTCTTTAACGTATATTCTGTTCGAATTGTTCTCCTCTACTCCGAATGCACGCCCGACACCTTTTTCTGATTTCGACCGTTGTAGTGGCTGGCAACATTTCTTCTTTCATTACCACAAATGCCGCGTTTATGCGTTCAATAACACCGCTCCTGTAGGTACCTCTGAGAAATAAACCAAGTTTTTGGCTCTACCCCAGACATGGTAATCTAAAGGTGTTAGGTCTGGAGATCTTGCGGGCCAAGGGATGAGGCCGGCTCTGCCTATCCATGAATTTGGAAAAGAGTTGTCGAGGTGATCTCGAACTTCTCTCAGAAAATGTGCCGGGCAACCATCATGCTGAAACACAATCGGCACGTCTTCATCGAAGGACGGAACATCGGCTAGTAGCTCCGGCAGAGCATTCTGAAAAAATGCAAATTAGCAGGCCCACTTAGTCGAGCCGGTAAATAGTGTGGCCCGATGAGATGTCTTCCTATATTACCAGCCCAAACGTTAACACTAAATTTTTGTTGAAAACTCATCTGCCTTTTTCACGTGGGGATTCTCATCTTTAGATGCCCAGTAGTGTAAATTGTGCAGATTTGTTATTCCTTCTCGGTTAAAACAGGATTCGTCTGTCCATAAAATTCGTTTTAGAAACAAGTTGTCATCGACATCTGTGTGCAGCAAAATCTACAGAATTCCAACCGTCTGGCAGGATCGCCTTCATGAAGACCTGTAACAATTAATAAAATTCATTAGTCTGTGACAATTTTTTTCGCAGCCAAAAGGACAAATTTATCAATAAAAACGTTTATTTACCTTGTACCGAGGTGTAATGAAAAGCGTGTTGATTTTTATCCCGAAGTACTGACCAAACTTTTCAAATCTTCAAGTTGAGTCTTTGAGCAACGACAAGAATGCTTGTAGTTGGATCTTCTTCAAAGACTTGAAGTTTTGATCGTCAACTGCTACATGGTGTTGCCTCACACTGAGCCGAGGCTCTTGAAAATTTAAGTTTCAGTCTCTCTTAATCGTCGATAAGTCGTCGAGAATGTTTCGTGGTGGGGTAATCTTCGATCAGGAAATTTGGCTTATAGATTATTATGTGCTCAATAATTCCTAGCAGAAATATAAAACTAAAAGAAAAAAAAATGAATATATCCCAGTCATCACAAAAAAAAAACCTTAAACACCATCACTCAACTGATTCTGACCCCGACTATGCTGAACCAGTATGTTTTGAAGGTATTCAAGCTTAGGAGCGCCCACCACATCGACGGGAGACTGTTCCATCTATCAAAAACTTGGGTAGGAAAGACTGGCGCTGGGTGGTTCTGAAATTCTCCTTCCCCAACTTGAATTCGTGTCCGCAAAGGTGAGTGGTGCATCTACTGAATAAACTATCCATATTTATTCCAAAAACCCCTGAATCACTGAGGTCCTGTGGTCACAATGTCCTGAGGTCACAATGAGATCTCTTCTGTTGCGCCGATCTTCGAACGTCTGCAGATTCATCATCCTAAGGCCAGTCCTACATTGAAAGCGGATTTAGTCTGGCTAGCCAACCCGACCCGATTTGATTCTCTTCAGAGCAGTCCAGACCAGATCGAACACTGCTTCCAATGTAGGAGGAAAGTACTTTTTCTTTGTTTTTGTTTCCTCCAGACCCAGCCAGACCAGTCAGACTGTCTGGTCTGGAGAAATTCCGCTTCCAATGTAGGACTGGCCTTAGACGACTCGAATGATCCGGTCTGTTAGTTCCAAATGGAATTCTCGTATTCCACCGCTGCACTGACTGCAGGAGAAGTTGGTCACCCTTGAGAAATGGACACCATACAGGTCCAGCGTACTCCATTAGAGGACGGACATAGCTACAATAAAGCAGCTTACATGTTTCTAAACTGCATTGTCTGAAAGCACCCTGGATCATATAGGTCAATCTCCTTGCCCTAGCAGAAACACTCGCAACGTGTCGTGTCCAACTCAGATTTATATCTACAACAACATCTAAATCGTTCATATAGTCAACAGAAACGAAGGGGGTATCATCGATCTTATATAGATATTCTGGATTTTTTTTTGCTGAGATGTAGCACACAACACTTGTTGGCGTTCACGGGCAACAGCCACTTCTTACAACAATCACTCACCATACATAGATCTTCGTACAAGTCTCTCGAGTTGAAAGCAGAGTTGTAAATTTTCACATGGCACACTGAGATTTGAACAATCTTGGCAGGTCTGACGTATATAGCAGGAAGAGAGCAGGACCCAACACCGATCCCTGCGGTATGCCACTTGACAATAAGTCCTCCAGGAATGAATGAATACCCCCACACGAACACGGAATGTTCTGTTCCTAAGGAACCCCTAAATCCAGGAAAGTAGGCCACCCCCTATTCCTAGATAATTCAACTTAGACAAAAGACGGCGGTGTGGTACTCAGTCTAAAGCCTTCGTGAAATCTAGGTATAAAACGTCCACAGGAATATTGAGATCCAAAGAATTGGTCCAGTCATTTAGACATGTTAAAAGGTTGGTCAAAGTAGAACGACCTGGAACGAAGCCATGCTGCTCGACGGGTATGATGTTATTCGTTATCCCGAAGTTTATGAGTTGCTCACAAATAATTTTCTTCAACACCTTAGAAACGGAGGATGTCAGACTTATTGGGCGATAATTTAGCGGAGAAAACTTATCTCCCTTCTTGAATATGGGCGTTACCGACGCCTTCAACCAATCATCAGGTAGACTGGACGTGTCCAGTGATCTCTTGAACATGATAGCTAGAGGAAGGGCAAGAGCTGATGCACACTCTTTCAGTGAGAACAGTGAAAGCCCATCCGGACTAGGAGAAGATGATGATTTGATGTCTAAAAGATGTTTGAGTACCGAATCCTCGTCTATAGTAACCTGGTTCAACTCTGCTGCCACTCTTGGCATCTCTACTTTTGGAATTGGACCTTTGGACTCCAAGCCGTACACACCCGCGAAAGCCTCTGCCAAGACATCCGCCGACTCCTGAGGGCCACCAGATAACTCACCATTGGGCATCCTGACGCGTGGAATGGTTACCTTTGAATTCATAGTAGATCTGATGTATTTTAAATTACTGCTGTTCGAACGATAAAGTGAGTAGATTGGAATGTTACAAAAACTGTCATCTATCGAATCTTTCAGCCAAGTTTCTGACAACATAATTATATAATGACGATGAAGCTGTAGAAAAGACAATAACTCAGAAAATTTTGATCTTAGATTGTATATTCGTATATAATATGGGCCAGGACGAAATTATTGTCGGTTTTGAATCATTCTATGGATAGTTTTGGGAAAGTGGTGACGATTTTGGTGACTCATATCTCTGTTTGTATTTGTCGCATCTGTACAACCTTTAACACGTTTTTTATTAGCTTGTGTAACTCTCTGAAGTTGGCTGAATGTGTCGGTACAGAAAACTGTATGCACATTTCGGAGATATAGCCTTGACGAACATCTCTTCTTTCGTGTTTTTTCAAAAGTTTTCGTGTTTTTTGCGTGAGGGATCTTAATAATAAATTGAAATGGTATCGATGCATATACAGGGTGAACCATACGGGTTCATATTCCTAGCAGCTACTTTTACCAGCACTTTTTCGTGTTTTTTGCAATTTTTCGGGATTTTCTGCATACGGGACATTATTTTAATAAAATGTTATCGATTCATATAGAGGGTGTCCCATATGCTTGTATATACCTACTTTCATTTGAGTTCTTTTATGCTTCAAGCAAGTTTGCGGGTTTTTCTGCTTACAGGATGTCTCATTTGATGATACAATGTTTTCGATTGATAAAGAGGGTGTGAAATATAGAAATCGTTATTTCCCAATTCTTCTTAGCTTCGAATGAAAGGGGGTTTTGAGTACATCTCCTTTTTTATCAATTTAAGGGATATTCTCAAGGCGAAGATTTTCGAATAATATACAGGAGGTGCAATTTATAATACCCCATCTCATATTGAAGATATTTAATTGAATTGTAGAATCGGACCATTGGCATTGCATCAATAGTTTATGCTTCAAGACTTTATATACAGGTTATCCAATTTGCGTTGCATATTCCCTACTATCTACTTGTATTTGCACTCTTTCGTGCTTTTTGTTAGTTTTCGGGTTGTGCTGCTTACAGGATGTCTCATCTGATAATACAATGTTATCGATTAAAATAGTAGCGTAACGATCATTGACCTCCTGCAAAATTTTATTTTTTTATATAGAAAGTCTTCTTAACTTATGTAGTCGCGTCACATCCGCGCTACACAGCACGCGCATACGTTTAGAAAATAAGTATAACAGTAAGTGGAGTGAAATGAATTTGATTTTGTGAATATGGTCTAATAGGATGTAAGAGATTTTTTTAAAAATCTCTACAGAGAAAAGCACATCGGGAATAAAGCTGAAGTAGATCCAGGGAATAATTATAATACCAGAGAACACGTTCTACTAAAGCCTGTTCATTAAAAAGTTACATTGAATGACATAACCATAATATGAATATTAAATTGAACTGAACATTTCATAGTCATTTTATCTTCAAAGATTGTTGACTTAAGTATGACTTACGACAAAAGCATAAAAATTAATGTTAATAAGATTATACGAAGTAAGCGATTTCATGTAGATTTATCGAAAAAATCTCAATTGTCGTTTTGCTTTCTTCTCTGCGGATACTTTTATCACTTCGTGAAGATCCACATTTCTTGCTCGTTAATTATCAATACTCAACAAACTAAGCTATCAAGAACCAATGGAATTTCAGGAGGTTCACGCCTACTGCATGCGTATGAACAGTCGTCATTTCTATACGATTAGTTGAGATATCAGGAACCAATAGAATATCAGAAGGTTTACGCCTACTGCTAGCATATGAAGAGTCGTCATTTCTTTACGATTAGTTGAGACATCAGGAATCAGGCCCGCCGTAAGCGGTCGTGCAAGGCACAAGGGTGGCACGTCCAGGGGGGCGGCCAGGAGAGTGAATTTTTTTCAGATAAATATTTGAGTGTGTATCTATATGATTTTTCAATTTTATAAATAGGAATAACAATAATATAATATATTATGAATAATATAATAATATCTTGAAAACGAAACAGACAAGATTACAGACGAAATAAGTTTTTCGATAGAAATGCGCGGACAGGTCGATTTTTGTTTCGAGGGGGACAACTTAAGTGTAGGTTACGGTCGCATAGTGCTTCAACCTTTGCTGCTACAACCCCCACCCCCAATTTTTGAACAGGGAAGATGGGGTGAGTGATACCTCAATTCAAAGGTATTTTTATACTGATTTCAGCACAGTAATTGTTTTTTCATTTTATGCATTAGTTCTCGAATTAGTTAGTTAATTTTATCACTATAATTAATTTTTTGCGAATAATTGACATTTCGTGCTTCCGAAACACCAAAATTTCCGTACTTGTATTTGAAATTGCAAAACATCTACCATTGGGCAAATGAAGTCATACCGTACGTGTTAATGCTACTAGGGTCAGATGTTCGGCTAGCTGTTTTATTCACTGAAATCATTCTCCAACTGTACGGTATCAGAATGATTTGAAGTATTGATCTAAGAAATAAGACTTTTCAAAGTAAAGTAAATAATTTATCAAAAACTCACATCATTTAATTAAATATTCAAATTGTTCACTATTAGCTTCCATACAATGAAATAAGTTCTGTTCGAAACGACGGCGCACATTTTGTACTTTTCACTCTTCAAGTGGCCCCAAAGAAAGAAATCTAGTGGTGACAGATCTGGCGATCTGGCTGGCCATTCAGTGGGACCCCTTCTTCAAATCCACCGATTTGGAAATCTTTGATCCAGATATTCTTGAACTCGTAAAGCGTGGTGTGGAGGAGCTCCATCCTGTTGAAACACAATCTGATCTTCCACATAATTTCCAGCATTGTTTTTAATAATTTCCGTCAAAATTGGATCAATGTGATTTTCCAATAAGTTCAAATACATATCTCCAGTAAGATTACTCAAAATATCGAAACACTACAAGTGCCATGAAAACACTTCATTCTCAAATACTTAGTTGGGAATATTTCGAGAACTAATGCATAAAATAAAAAAACAATTACTGTGCTGAAATCAGTATAAAAATACCTTTCAAATGGGGTATCACTCACCCCATCTTCTCTATTCAAAATTTGGGGGTGAGGGATGTAGTAGCAAGGGTTGAAGTGCTATGCGTCCTTAACCTATATCGTAAGTTGTCCCCCTCGAAACAGAAATCGACCTGTCCGAGCATTTCTATCGAAAAAATTTATTTCGTCTCTTATCTCGTCTGTTTCGTTTTCAAATTGCCACCCTGTATATAACAATAATTCAATAGATTTTTAATTTTTTTCCCACCATAATGAGGGAACCCTTTCTAGAGAACACTCAGCATATTTAGCGCAGGGGAGTACTGGGGGTATTTAAAATTTACGTTTTCAGGAATCGCTGACATTGCATCATTGACCACCAAGTTTAAAATATTTACGGCGCAGTGCACATATTTGGCCATCTTTTGTTTTTCTTGGATACTTGTTTTTTGAGTCCAGTATAAACAACAGACATGGTTGCTGCATCGTCATACCCTTGGCCTCTGCATTTTGATAGTGATAATCCATTTGTCTCATTGACTTCTAGAATTGCCTTCTCTAATCCCCCTGCTGACTGATCATCCACTATCTTGAATCCTGAAAAACTTTTATTAATTTCAAGTGATGTAGGCTTTCCTGAAAAATCTGTCTGCAGCCTAACGTATTGAAAAACTTGAGATAGTTGATCTTTTTAGCTAATATCCTGAGTTGTATCAAATATTACCGAGAAAAACTGTGCGTCACAAATATTTTCTATTATTTCTGATTTGACTTTATCGGATAAGATTTGAATCAATTCATTTTGTATAGCAGTGCTAAGATACCTTTGATTCCCCTGGTCACTGTTCAATAAATCCTACAACACATGGTCATACGGCGCGACGTTGAAAAGTTTGAAAGTAGTACAAGATATAAATAATTTATCGATAAATTTATTTGAATTTTCATTTGACGACCTGGCCCCAAACGCCCGGGCCGCCCCGCCACTGGATTGATATACAGGGTGTGCAATTTAGAAATCGATTATTCTCAATTCTTCTTAGCTTGGAATGAAAGGGGGTTCTGAGTACGTTTTCATTTTTATCAATTTGAAGGATGTTCTTCAAGACGGAGGTATTTGAATAATATACAGGGTTTGCAATTTATAATACCTCATTTTACTATTGGAGATCAATAATTGAATCGTAGAATCGATACAATTGAAATTAAGGTTTATGACTTTATATACGATTTTTGAATAATATACAGGGTGTTTTGCTATTAAGGATAAGACGTTTTGGGAATGAGGCATAATGAAATAACCTTCAAAATGGCAACAAGTAACTGAAACAATGGGTGCATATTTGAATATTAACGAATGATCAGAACTATGTTGAATAAAGCCCCAAAATAAAAATAAAAATATTAGATTTCTTTTACCCCAACCTTATATTCGAATATAAATCACACAAAAACGACTATTCTCTGGAATAGAATCTTCTAATACGTCTGAATGACTTTTACGAGCAGTAAGTTAAACTTTTTCAGAAAACGAATATGGATTGTCAATTCTGACAATATATATTATATTATTCCACCCCAAATGAACCATTTCGATTAATTTCCCACTTACTAAAACTGATTTATTAACTCCGACTGATGTCAATCGAACACGTACCTATTTGTGATAGCATCTAGCATTGAAATTTCTGGAGGACGTTTGATATTTCTCTTTTCCGATTTAACGAAAAATTTGCAATTTCAGACGAATACTTTGGGACTTTTTCTATAAGTTTCAGGGTAGTGGCGGTACCGGTAGATGGAAAATTTCCTGTAGTTTTGTTTTTGACGGCCTCCGCAAAGTTTTAATGAGCCAAGAGTCAACACGGAATGTAAATTTTAACGTAATTAATTAACTTTAAATTTAACTGCTGTGATTGCATTCCCTTAAATAGATGAGAAAATAATTATATCCTCAGGTTAAAGAACGCTACTACACTGAAATTGGAAGATATGTGAAATATCAATAACACCCATTCGTGCAGAAGGTTTTGTGTGTATTCGACGTATTATCTCCTAGTGTTATGATTGTTTTTCAAATTTTTTAAAAATTGTTAAGTGTGTCGATTTCTTCGTCATTTTGCAAGCCTATTTGTTTCCGAATATCCTCGAAATTATCAACTTGATTCGATGGATACTTCAGGAGTTATAGGGGAAAAAATTTCAGATGCTAATAACTCCTGAATTATTCGACTGATTGTGCCAATAACAAACATGATGAAGATATTTGGACAATAGACCTAATCTGAAAATATGAAAACCCTCTATTGGAAAATTACAGACATTTGGGCCATATAAAAGCTCGTTGTTTTATCAGAACAACTTCACTGAATTTTTTGCTCCTATTTTAAATATGACAATGCCATCTCAACTTCCGGTCACCGAACAAACCAAAAAATCAACAGTCAGCAGAATAATCTTTTCTTCATTATTTAATTTTCTTTATTCTCCAGTATCTAGTAGTTACATAAAGTAGATTATAAGGAAAATGTTGAACATGTTTTCTTCTATGCATTTCTGGTTATTCCATGGAACTGTTGAAACAAATAAAAAATCTATTCGAGCAATGAAGTAAAGTCAGCAATTTTCTTGTGCTTTTTCTAAAAATTTTTCTCTAACTCTGGAACAGTGCGATTCAAAAACAATTGAGATTGACAATATGAATGAATCGAGGAAATATTATCTTGAATGAAAAATAACCAAACTTACATTTCAAACATTGAGTATTTGGAAGTATTTGAAGTTTCCATATGTTGGTAGGACACTCCTAATTACTATGAGCGCGCTCTGTCTACTGGTTTGTTTACAACAGCTCTTGAAACTCTTGAAAAGAGGTAGTCTGCAAATGTTACGATATTGAAAAAACATATTGAACAAAGAGTTTATTTCAAAATTTGAGTTTTGAACAAAATTACGTATGCCGACTACCTGTGAATGCTGGAAAATGCTTATACAAACTCGAAAACCCAAGTTTACGAAGGGTATAAAGCCTCTAAAACAGTCAGGAGATCGGCAAAGATTCGCCTCGGTTAAAACAACCGTCGATCTCTTCAAAAATCAACAATAATTAATGAATAAAAATTCAAGGAAATTGTGCTCGCAAATGATCATGCCCGTGTAAGATAGATAGCTTGATTTCTCGCGCGAAACCTATACTTTGATATTGTTGAACCAATTAGGCAGTGTGTCGCCGATCGGTTCGTTCCATTAGAACTGAAATTTCTTCTGAACGGCACTGAATACAGGTAGCTGCAGATATGCTGCATCGTGCAAATTAAGATCTTCCTTTCATGGGACGGGTCATAACTGGTAACGAGAGATGGGTCGATCAATACGACACACAACTAAGCCAAGAATCATCGGAATGGGTGGGAAAAAGTGAACTGAACTTGAAAAAACTTCGCATAAGTCGTTCGTGAATCAACACGATGCTTATTATAATCGTGGTCTATCAGGTCTATACGGACATCTATTCAACTTTTTGAGTCGTTTTCGTGAAAATATTCACCGCAAATAGCAGAATTCGTGGATTTCGCATGACGATAACGAATCTTCCATAGAGCCACGATTATTAACGTTTTCAATACCATACACTCGATAAATACCATCGACCAGCCACTTTATCAGTGTGATCTAGCTCCATGTCACTTTTTCCTTTCTCCGGAGTGAAATTACCACTTCGGGACATCAGATTTGACTCCATAGACATCATTCAAGAAAACTAGAAGAAAGGGCCAAAGACCATCCCAGAAAGTACCAATAAAAAATGTTTCTATGATTGGAAAAATCGTTGACACATCTGTATCGCTTCAAATGAAGCATAATTTGAAGGAGATAAAATAAATATTAAAGTTCAATATTTATGTGTTTTATTTCAAACTTACTGATACTTGTGAAAGGGTATATCATTTACCAGGAACCTCAGTTTTTATACAATTTATTCTATTAGCTACGTTTCGATACTTTTAGTCTCTTCCTCAGGCTATGAATATGAGGTAAATAGATTTTCTCCTTTGAAACATCGTTCAAAATCGTGGTTGTTAATAAATAATATAATAAACATCTTGGGGACAGCAATCTTTTTGACGTATATCAGTATCGGGTTCATAAATGGAAATATATTTATTTCCATTTATTTATCTAATATTCATAGCCTGAGGAAGAGACTAAAAGTCTCGAAACGTAGCTAATAGAATAAATTGTATAAAAACTGACGTTCCTGGTGACTGATATACCCTTTCACAACATATAACATAGGAACGATATAAAAACCTAGTCTTACTGATACTTTTTTGTCCGAGTTACAAATGCATTGAATTAAAAATACCAAAACTTATTTTTTTAGTTTAATTTGAGCCACAATCTTCTTCTACTTAAATTTGAACCTCTTCGATGCATGCTATTGGCAACATAATTATATCGGTAAAAAAAGTATTTTTTCATCATCATACCAGAATTTTGGACGAGCAAACACTTGTCAATGAAAAACCTTATACCAAATATTCAAATCCAAATTACACTAAAGCTTTGATTCTTCAGAATCAAATCTTCTGAAACCTCTATATGACTTTCACGAGCATAACATCAAATATTTCCAGAACACGAATTGACAATATACATTATTTCACCGTAAATGAAAAAATTCGATTAGTTTTCCACCAACTGAAACCGATTTAATAAGTCCAACCGATGTCAATCAATTACATATCTGAGAAAGCATAGAGAATTGATATTTCTGTCGGACTTTGAAATATTTCTCATTTCCGATTTCACGAAAACTCCGTATTTTCACACCAATAATTAAGGGCATTCTCTAAAAGTTTGGGGGTAATGGGGCGTGCCAGGAGATGAGATTTTTACTGTAGTTAGTGTAAATGTCAACGTGATTAATCAACATTAACTTCAACTTCTGTGATTGCTTGACCTTGAGCAAATGAAAAAATAATTATATCCTTTGGCGAAAGAAAGCTACGACGATTAAATTTGGAAAATGTTAGATATAAATAACATCCATACATGCACAAATTTTTGTTAAATTACCTTGGATATCTCATTAGGTATAAGGTATTAAAAAATTATATTTCGAAATTTTTAATTTTTTTCTAGGGTGTCGATTATCATTAGTTACAACCTATTTCAATTATCTTTCAAGTTACAACTTGATCCGATGGATATCTGGCAGATACAGACGAAACTCAATTTTAATTGCTAATAATTCCTGAACCATTGGAGGGATTTGGCCCAATAAGGAACTTGACCGAGGTATTCGGACAGCTAACCTATTCTGAAAATATAAAACCTCTAGCTGACCTATTTCGGAAGATAGATATTATACGGCTGGAGGGACATACTCAAGTTTGGCCCTGTATTCTTCATCAGGAGACCATTCCCGATCGATTATCGAATATTCTCTGATTTAAACCTCCTATTGTCTAGCCCCTCAGAATAATGGTTTTTGTGAACCAAAATAAGGGCAATTAAATAGATACAGTTCAAGGAGGGCAATTCATCAAAACTAACATTAAATTTTGTTAATACTGTGCGCAAACAGATGATGAAGAGTTCGAACTGGATTTTCATATTTTAATGCAAACTAAAATTATTGAACTTGACATTATTCAGTTCATCAACAGTTGCAAGAAATTGATTATTTTTTGCTTCAGCATTCCAAAACTACTAGCCATGATTCGATATGAGAGAATCGCAATGATCAGTTCTATTAAATTTTTTCATACATCAACACTAACTGCCGACTGCAGATGTCAATATTTATGATCACATTTTTTTTGCAGGAAGAGATGTCGTTCTTAGCAGCTCTGGAGTGTAGCAACTGGCAGGTGAGTATTTCGTATTATTCTTGAATCAGCAACGATCAAGTACTGGTTGGTTGAAAATAAAAACAGACAACTGTTTGTTTTATTTACACTGATACACAATTGGTTAATGAGCGGTTGGTTTGAGGACACTCGACGAAGGTACACTCGTTAATTTGAACGTGAATAGAACGATAGAAAATTTCTGCATCAGAAAAACGGAATGAAACTGTTTCTTTCTTGTGAATAGATTACTTTTAGCTGAATTTCTTATATATGGTGACAAAATGACCATATATGGTCCGATCGGCGTTGCATGTCTTGACAACTTAAGGGCGCCAGTTTGAAGGATTGTGAGCTTCGTGGCGCCTGAATGTTGACGCGCTATATGAATGTGAAAATGACAATAAAGGGGAGCCCATAGATAGTTGTTCTCATTCTTCATTACCATGGTTGACGCTTGGCATAATTGATCTCACTGCGCAAGTCAGCAAGAACAATGTTAGAACATAGGCCTGAATCATTAAGACTATTTCGCTTGCGATATAGTACATCGTAGTGGACGTAATAAAACAAAGAAGAAAAGAAAGAAAGAAACATACACATATACAGGGTGAGTCTTTGACCACTGCGTTAATTTTAACCATAGATTCTTGACGTCAAAAGAAACATTTTCTTCCTATAACATTTTTCCAAATTTGGCCCCGTTCAAAACATATAGGGTGTTGCAATTTCATAAAAAAATTGCATTTTCACCTGTGATATTCAAACGACAATATCAATTGAAATGATCTCTTGTAGAAGGTTTTTGATAACACTCGTGCATATTTTGGCATCAATAGATTCATTCCACTTCTTGTGGGTTTCTCACTATTACTCTACAGATTGGTTAAATTGCATGAAAAACAAATATCGCTTGAACTAAAGGTCGGTATCTCGTACTTCAAGGAATCATTAGTATTTTTTGCATATAAAATCATTCCTCATCTTTTCTCCTAAATTGCACCATTCTTGAGATATTCGAAGTTGAAACGAATTAAATCGTTATAATTTTGTCCAAATTTTCTGATTTTCCCAAATCCAACTCTGTGCTGAAATGATTCAATAATTAATTCATCAAATTATATCTATTCTAACATAGGAATGCTGCAAATTGAGCTCATATGAGTTTTAAAAAACTGAACAATTGTTGTCTTGAACCCAGTCTCCTAGATTTGTTTTATACCTTTATTATCTTTATTTCATACACCGATTCAACCTTGTTCACAAACATAGGAGATGATAGAATTTGGCTTAGTTTTGATATTTCTGAATGTTTGTTATGATGCATAGTTAATTAAAATTCAATCAATATTGAAACTGGAAGCTATAAGCTCATAAACAAGAAAGATTAGAATATAATGCATTTTCTGACCATAATCATTTCATACTGAATTGAATAATTTCAAATTGTCGAAATTATCTTTAAAATATTTTCCAGATTTTTTTAAAGAAAGCTACAATACTTGTTGACAGTTTCAAACAGAATCAAAGCAACAAGGAACCAGAGAACACTCTTTTATTAGGAACTACCCACCACAGAGACGTTATAATATTTTAATGTGGTAATAATTCACTCTAATTATTCTGAGGAAAATTATAACTAAAGATCAATAATAGTTACAGATGTTATCTTTCATTTAAAAAAACATTGCAAATATTAATTTTTTCTCTCCTGGGGTTTGGTAATAAATCAATATTCTATGGTAAGGTATTAAAATTTGACATAATCTATGAATAACCATTATTCAATATTTATGTTCTTGATTACGTAATTGAAACAGATACTCTGATTATAAAAATCAGTAATCAGTAAGTATAGTCTAAACAGAATAGTTTCATATTAATGAGTCAACAAAAAATTTTTTATTTAAGAACACCTAGTTGATTTTTCAAAATCAAATTTAGGTATTTCTTCAAGAAAGTATAATTGCACACCTAAATCTGGAAATACTTGTAATCTATCCTGGTAAATTGTTATTGGGATTCAGTACAGAAAATAATCATCAAGCAAAGTAACATCACTTTAAAATGATTATTCGTAGTGACATCATTCATTGTTGTTGAAGATTTCGAAAAAGATTTTCATATTTTTAACCGTATCAAGAGACCTCATAGACCTGTTCACTGGTCTCTGTCAAGGAGAAGAAACTTCTGAAATATCAGTGTTTGGAAAATCATAGATGATTTTTTCTGGCTTTGAGTGAAAAAAAAGCACAGTGACAACCTGTTGCCTTGGAAGTATTCATAGAAATGATGGTTTTCATGATTTGGAAATTTTAAGAAGAAAATTACAAATGTGTGATGATAACACCCAATCATTCTGAGGTTTTTTTGGAATTTCTCACTAGAAAGACATGGTTTATAATCTTGAAGTAGAAAGAAAATATAGTAGAACAACAAAAATCTATGTTAATGGTGTTGAATTTTTCTTACCAGAAAATTAGTATTTTGTATATTTCTTCTGGATATGGACCTCATCGGATGAAACATGAGTGAGTGAATCATTTCCTAGAGGAAAAATAATGTTTTTAAACAATTCAGATTCCATAGTGGATGCTGTGGAAGGTATTTTTCATTCAAACTAAACGGACTACAGAGGGTATTTGCCCAATGTGAAAACTTAAAATGCTTATAACTTTTCAACGGAGCTGAATATAGAAAAACTGTAATGGAAAAAGTGTTTGTTTAGATCTCAGGAACCTATGGTTAAAATTAAGGCAGTGGTCAAAGACTCACCCTGTATACAAATGACAACAGAACACTTATCATAAGCCTAAACCATTCAGAGAAACCACAAAAAATCAATCAAAAAATGAAATAGAATACGACACATGTGTTTCGAGATTTGTGTATAACACTTTTCTTTTATCAGGCATTCATATTCTATTAAAAATTAATCAAACAATTCTGGGTTACAACTCACTTGTGACATACCGCAACGGAACAAATGAACTTGCTATTGAAATCGGTTGATATTCTAAAAACTAACCTGAAATATAAGCATAGAATATTATCTCGCTCAACAAATCGACACAGAAAATTACCGTTGCCTTCCATGATTTTCTGAAGAATTGAGTTTATTATAAAAGAAAGAAATTGACTTAAAATGAAATTATTACTATAATTCAAATTATTAAATCAAACAAATTATTCTTCAAAGTGCAAATAAATCAAAAATATCCAAAATTGACAATTATAGTCCCACACTTCTTGAATTCATGACAAACAATCTCGTAAACAGAGAATGAACTGATTCTTACAAAAGATGGAATATGACATAACGAAAAGGCGTTGAAATTTTGGCTCTCATTCTGAAAATTGGATTGCGCTAAGCTGACTTCTCCAGAAGTCTACCTGTACCTGAAGCTATTAGAAATAGCTTTATGTACTTATAGCGCTTTTTTCATTCAGGGCGTCTCAATTCTCAAAATTTATATCGAATATTTGAGGTCCAGTTGGAATTCTCTTTCGATATTTGTAAAGAAAGTCCTAATCCTAATGTGAACTTAAACCACCAAATACAAGAGTTGAATGTATTTAAAGGCATCAATTCAGAAATCTTAAAGTGCTAGTCACCAGTGAAACACCCCTTTCGACAAAGATCGGTTGAATGAACTGATGGAGTGGTGCCACATCGACCATGTCATTACTCTCAACACCCTCCATTAAGGGTTAGCGAAAGACGTAAACTCCCTATTCTGTCATTTTACCGTTGGCTCAGGATAGACTGAGTCCTGAACAGAAGAAAACGTCATCTCAGTGTCACATTGAAATTACAGGAATATTTTACTGTTCAGTATACCCATAGTATCAAGTCATTTATCTAACCTAGACGGTGGATAAATCATTTGTTCATTGCATATTTCCACTTTAAATGATCGGCATATTATAGATATGTGTATCTCAAGTAATGGATTAATTATATATGACAAATGTTATTGAAATGAAACTAACTACAACCCTGGAATCTGAAAAATTCCAGTTACGAAATTTCGCAATTGAATTAGTTCAGCAAGGTTCTACCTTATATTACAAGCATTGTACAAGATTTTAGAGATTTTCTGTTCACAATGTTACAAGTAATGATTAGGTTTGGTGAAAATGGGTGGGAACTCAAGAGGAATTATAGAACACAATGCTAAGATCTAAAAATGACGATCACTGCTCTATTACAGTGAAGGGAAAAAATGAAAAAATTCCTAAAAGATAAATAAAGTAGTAAACGATGTTGTTGACGAAAATTTTGTGTGCATGGACTCGTGTAGAATTATTATTTGGGTAAAAACCATGGTGATAATGATTCTTGGTACCAACGTTTCGACAGACATCTTTTATCGATTTCAAGGTAAAAAATAATATTTAAAAAAAAATCAAAATAATTGAAAGTTTTTCAATTTTCATTTAGTGCCACAGCTAACAGAACTCTGAAACTGGATCAAATTTGTACTCATCAGAATTTCTTCAAGTTGATTCGAACAATCTGCCTCCAAACTTCGGGCAACTCAATTGGTGAAGTACATATATGATCAAAGGATATTTTCATTAATGATGCTCCCTTGATTTTTCTTCTTGTAGGTCTTTCTACTTAAGATGTGATAAATATATTGCTACATTTAATCTGATGATTCTCATTCACAGTATGTCCGATCATTTTCGATCCATCGGTGAAAAAGCTTCTGATGTCCTTTTATTCTTACTTTCAAGGGGCGCTTTCTTGCTCCGATAAAAGATATTCTGAATTCACATGGCATCTCATGAATGCAATTCGACCTGAGGTTATCGTGTTTTGCATACGGTTGCTACAGTAATAATGATAATATATTATGTTTATTTTAATAATCTGACAATAAAATAAACAAATAAAGTGTTTTATCATCATGGGGTTCAAATTGATGTGGTCTGATTTGTTTCGAATGCGGACGTTCATCATCACCCATTGTGGTGGCGGGGTCCGCACTGGTTGTCTTTCGACTCATCCTTATGGCCTGTGTCCTCGGTTGATTTATCTCAGAATGATCAAGTGGACGAGGAAGCCAAACCAGTCTCTGCGTTGACGTTAGCGGCTACCGCCGATGAGCCCTCCTTGATTGACCGCTTCTCCTCATATCTTCGACTCAAACGGGTCACTGCCTTTTGTCGAAGATTCATAAAGAATACTCCATCATCCCCTCGGTCAGGTTTTCTTTCCTCTCTTGAGCTTCAGGAAGCGGAAGCCTGCTTAATACATATCGTCCAAGCTGTTTATTTTGCCGAGGAGCTGACTGAGCTTCGGAAGCCATCTTCTCGTCTCCGGCTTATCATGAAGCTTCATCTTTTTTGTGACGAGCATGGGATCATTCGTGTTGGAGGTCGCTTGTCAGCGGCCTTGTTGCCATATAGACACAAACATCCAGTTCTTCTTCCCAAGAGTAGCTATCTCACTCGTCTGATCATCGATGATGCACATCATCGTCTCCTACACGCTGGCGCTTTAGCTACTCATTCCTACCTTCGTCGCCGGTACTGGATTCTGGACGGACGTAATGTAGTACGCAATCGATTGCGGAGATGCAATCGTTGCTTCTCATGCAAACCTCGACCTGTGGTGCAGCCAATGGGCAATCTGCCTCCTGAGCAACTATCTTCTGCTATGGCCTTCCTTACTACTGGTGTTGACTACTCCGGGCCCTTTATGTAACGAGTACACGACTCACGAGGGGCTGTCAGCAAGAAGGCATATCTGGTCGTATTCATCTGTTTCCACTACCAAGGCGGTTCACCTTGAGTTAGTTGAGTTGTCCACTCCAGCGTTTATTGCTGCTTATCGGCGATTCGTTGCACGTCGAGGTCATCCTTCTGTCATATTTTCCGATAACGGGACCAATTTCGTCGGTGCTCATAACTACCTTCGTGATCTCGGCCGATTACTATCTGCTCCACAGCATCAGCAGAGTCTTTGTGACGCCGCCTCGTCTTCCGGAACTGATTGGCGGTTCATACCTCCTTCAAGTCCTCACTTTGGTGGCCCTTGGAAGGCCGCTGTAAAATCTGCTAAACATCATCTCAGTCGTGTTATCGGCGAGCAGAAACTAACTTACGAAGAGTTTCTCACTGTATGCTCTCAGGTTGAGGCCGTCCTCAACTGCCGTCCTCTGTATCTTCCCTCGTCTGATCCTTCGGATTTTGAAGCCCTTACACCAGGGTATTTCTTGGTTTTCCGCCCCCTCAACGCTCCTCCTGACCGTGATGTCAGTTCCGTGTCTCTGAATCGTTTGTCTCGTTGGCAATTGGTCCAGCGATTTCAGCAGGACTTCTGGAAGCGTTGGCGTCTGGAATACTTGCATACCTTGCATCAACGTCATAAGTGGTTGCAGCCGTCTACCCCTATCCTACCGGGCCCTTTTGTCATCATTCGAGACGACACTCTTCCTCCTCTAAAGTGGAATATCGGACGTATATCATCTGTTTTTCCCGGAGCAGACTCCACAATGCGTGTCGCTGATGTTACCACCCCTTCTGGGACAATTCGGCGACCAATCGTCAAACTGTGTCCTCTTCCAGGCCAGTAGATGACATTTTTCCTCCGTCTGTTCACTCCTTTCAATTGATCTTGCTGAAGGGACCCTTCAGGGCGGGCGGCATATTCGGGCGTGAAAGTGAAAGTCGTGTTGCCTACGTGGTGCGCTTCAAGGCGGTTTTATTATCCAACTGCTGGCGAGTTCGCGGATGTTGGCGAAAGCATTTCCTCGCTTGGATATGCGCGTATCGAAGTACCATGACGTCACTTTGTTTATCAAGCGGCCATCTTAAGATAATTCGCCGGAGGTGAGGAACGTTGTATTTTTAAAGTTTTTGAGAATTGTTGTCGCCTTCAAGATTACATAATTTCACCGAGGAAAGTGATATTCATCTGTTCATCTGTTTAATTTCATCTGTTCATCTGTTTAATCGCCGAAAGTGGGGTTGAGCAACCACCGGAGAGAGGCCCATTTGGAGCCCTATTACAAACTTTGATTCATCATTACAACGTCAGTGCAAGTGAGGGGTATCCCTGTTTCCATCCCTTAAAACCCCTTTTCAGTTGCCGATTCATCGTTGTCAGCTGTGAGCTGTGAGCTACACCACTCTGGGGTAGGTGCTTTCCTCTAGCTGGTTGCTCAATCTTATTAATCATTTCATCTGAAATCGATTAGCCGCAATTTAATTGCAGCGGTCGATTAAAAGGATTGAAACTTCTGCACTATCTGGTTGAACGCTCTATTATGTATTAATCAGGCTGACATGTTTCGGCACAATTTGCTATTTTCAAAGCAATCTGAAAAATCGAAAACATTGTGAATGTCTTGTAATGAAATCATTGTACATAAAAACGATTTGAAAGAAATACTCAAGGGTAATAATGTAATAAATTTCAACCGTTAAAATGTCTGAAGAAGTTACAATGTAATTCTGTGTTCTTATTCAAATATACATATGACCTGCTTCTTCCAACGTAGTCTCGAAATTGAGAAAATAATAAAATTGAACAAAATCAAAAGTAGAATAGAATAGACAAAACACTATCAACAAACTGAAATAAAATTCAATATTTTAATTAACTTTCGTGTTGTAAAATTTGTCAATATTTTCTTAAAACGAAATCAACCGTGAATGACATCTCTTTGAGAGTTTTATCATAAAAATACACATATAATTATAAGAACAATACTGTGAATGTAACAAAAACTGTGATGTCAATATCGTAGGCTTTGAGGGCTTCGAATAAGTAGGACAGACTAAACTGTGCATGCGCAAACGAGTCTACCAGAAAGCCGTATCCGGAAACTTGAATAGCTCATTTTGAAATTCGGAAGGAATGTCATGTTTTTATATTTAAATGATAGTTAACCTATTGAAATGTACAGGTGTGAATTATGCTTGATGCACTGATAACAATTTTACAAGAAAACTCAAATTTAACCATCATAAGGTTTCTCCCCGAAAGAATTATATTACTTGCCAAGTTCGCCTGAGAAATCGCGCCAAATTTCAAAATGCTCTAGACCTTCTAGTTTTCCGCATGCGCAATAAAGATGGTCCTACATATTCATTCTGGCATCAATTTTCAGTGCGTTTGAAGTGACATTCACAATATATGTCTAATATATGCAAAAATGAAAATACATTGAATTTTGAGGTCATTTGGGCTGCAGTCAAGGAAAACAACGAATAGTTCTACTCTCTTTTTATTTTACCCGAGCTTTCGACTTTCATTCCTGCTACTGCAACATCCATTATAAGTTTTCAATAATTTTCGTTATTATGGTGTTTAATTTTAATACACTATATCTTCATTAAGAAATGATCGCTGAATCAACGGTTTATTTCATTTTCATTTTAAATTTCATTGTTGTGAAACAGATAAATAAATAAGTTGGAAAATCTTGGGACAACGACATCTGGTGGCATATGCGACGCGGAAGATTCCTTGAATTCATTCTGCCACTTGAGATCGTTGAAGTGAAGACTCGATTTACGAATATATTCTCAGTGAAAAATCGAAAATTTTTCTCAAATTATTCGTATAGTGTGTGAAAGCTATTAGGAGATCTGGACAATTCTGATCGCCATTCTGGGTTCATCCAACAAAAGTAGGTTCCAGGTACTTCCAGCGTATCCTTGCGTTCATTTCACTTCTGTTTCATATTATTTCTTTGTTTAAATTAAAATTATTCATTGAGCTACCGTAACAATTCATTACTCAGGAGTAGCTACAATATACATTAAATCAGATAAAATAAATCAATTTAGAGCCACCAATAACGTTTTCTGGGGTACTTACAAAATGGGGTTTTTCTTCATTTTGGATGATGGGTTCCTAAATTACTAGGTTCATGAACTACAAAATATCCAAGATGTAATATATTGGGCGATTTGTACTTTCTCAGCAACGCAAATAATTTTAATATTTATTGAATTATCGTAAAAATTAATTTCCTTTGGGTATAAACTTATCTTTAATTTTATCTAGCTTATATTGTCGATGTTACGTCAAACTTTTCAGTCCGATTTGTCATCGAATTTTACGGAGTAAAATTTTTATTATTCTTTTTCTTTATTGGAACATTTGTATATGTCTTAATTTATATTTTCTATAATTTAAAGTCATTTATTGTATTACTGTCCCTATTTAATTTATAGCTAGGCTTAAGAAAGGAAAGTTAAGACTTCTTAAAATTCAAAATACTTGCTGCAGTCGACTAGATACATAATTACATAGAACTTCATATGTCATTGAATTATGAGATATCAAACTTTACGTCATTGAGCAATGACAGAACAGGTCACACGAACATTATCTAAAACATTGAAATAAATGAAAAAAAAAACTATTTCAACAACTGAAGAAATTGGAAAAATCGACACTTAAAACTTAATTTCACCAAACAAAATATTGTAAGGGGCGCTGTATTCATGAAAAATAAATTAAAACGAATTGCTTACACAAAGAAGGGGGGCAAAAAGTTTTATTTAACGAATGGTCCTGTGTCCAGCAATTTAAAGGATTCTCGAAAATTGTTTGTTATTTTGACATTCAAGGTTTTTACATTGGGAATATCTAAGTGCATAAAGATTTCTCTTCCAAGAATTCCAATCTCTTACTGAATTCACAGTTATGTACTCGTGGTAAATTCACGTTGTCTTCCTTGCTGTTATAGTTATATTGGTTATCTCTAAGATGTACTCCGAATATGGATTTATTGTTGTTATCCAATCTACCACTTATGAGATATTTACTTATTTTTGCTACTTTTACTTATTTGTTTCGCTCTTTCCAATATTTTTTTGGGATAGTTATTACTTTTGAGTGTATATGCTATTAATTTCTTCATTTTTATTTTGTTGACTAAAGCATTATATTTGTTGCTGTATTCTAGTTAAGTTTTTCGAGAATGACTGAAATTCACATGTAGTATATTGACCTGCGTTTGTTGGTTTTTATTCAACCTGGTTCTAGGGATTCCATTCGGCTTATGAACAAATACATCTAAAAATGAAATTTGTTTATCTTTCTTTTTTTTCTTCAAGAGTGACTTCTATTGATGGAGACAGAGACTTCTTCAAGGTGCTCACATTGAATCTGGAAATAAAAAGACAAAAGCAGAAAAAAGAACTGAATAACATATATTAAATACGCATCATATTCGTTTAAAATTTATAACCCATTCCAAGAAAGAGTTGGAAACATCACGAATAGCCCTGAAACCATCTTGGAGTTTATATATGGTACAACTATTGATGAGATGAGGTATTGTTTCTTCTGCTTCTCCACATTCACAACTTGCGCTAGGAGCTGAGTTCCATTTAAATAGCATTCCATTGGTACGACCATGTCCTGTGCTCAAACGAATAAGAACTGTCCAAATTTTTCTAGGAAGATCAAAACCAGGAACTTTTTCAGAAGTATCAGAAACGAGATATTTATTGAACATTTCGTAAGAGTTCCACTGAGTCTTCCATAATTCTTTATCACTTATGTTCATATTGAAGAACGTATTATGCCATAATGGTTTTCGTGACTTCGATCTGAGAATTCTATTTTGTGGAAAATATGAAATAATTGGGAATAAATTGGGAAAAGAATGATATTTATTCCAAGAATTCAGAGCTGCAGTCTGTCTGCGAATATGGGGAGGGACAATATTAGACAAAACTGGTAACCAATGAACCGGTGTAGATCTTATAGTGCCAGTAATTATTCTCATGGATGTATTCAATTGTGCATCAATTTTGTGTATATGCACTATTAAACCAAACAGAGCAACAATACTCAGCTGCAGAAAAGACTAGGGCTAGAGATGCTGTGTGAAGAGTGGAAGCATCAGCACCCCAAGACGATCCAGCTAATTTCTGAACAATATTATTCCTAGTTTTCAGTTTTAGGCTCAGATTATTTAAATGAGTCTTGTAATTGAGAGATGAATCTAATTCAACACCTAAGTATTTTGGATAGAAATTATGTTCGATAGGAGAATCATTGAAAGTTACAAATTTTATTGGCGTGGTATCCACAAATTACCAGAAAGGTGGTCAAAATGCGTAGAAAACAATGGCCGATACTTTGAGTGAAGTATTTTTTATTTTCCCATTAATAATTAGTGTTTTATTTTTCCAAAAAAACGTACACTTTATACCGGTATACCTGATAAGTAACAAATTGCCATCAACAATTTCAACGATGATTAGATATGGAAGGCATTTGTTCCGAAATGCGAAGGGACAAGAATCAATGGTTATTAGTGGTGGATCTACAACGTCAGTAAGCATCGAAACTGAAATGTCAACACAAGTAAATATGAATAATGATTGACATTTTCAGAAAAGGAAAATATGTCAACAAAGCCAACAATTCAAATAAGCTTAAAATACACCAAGACTACATCGATGAGGAGAAAATTTTTAAATTTCTAGTAAGAAAATCAATAATGAGCATGTATATTCGTCCGAACACAAATATTCATGGAATTACTATGGATTAAGATAACACCTAATAAATAACTCGAGAAAGCACTGAAGTTAGTTTTTAAT
>JARTUT010001050.1:0-39575 GCA_030674115.1 Micraspis discolor | reverse complement strand
ATTACGAACCTCATCAAACTCATGAGCATAAGAGACTATTGTATTCTGGTCCTAAGCTTGTTTAGCGTTCATTAAGTTCTGAGTAGGTACTAGTTAATTAATGGCATCAGAGAAATAAAAAAATTACACATAAATATATTATATGTTTCAAACACAAAGTGTTCTGACCAATTGATGGGTTCTCTACCTGAGAAAAGAGTATGTGCTGCTAGAGCCTTTAAAAATGTAGGCATAGACTTTTGTGGTCCTCTCACAATAAGGTAATCTCGATTGAGACGTTCCATATAAACAAAAGCATATACAAGATTACATATTTGTTTCGTTGTTAAATCAGTTCATCTAGAGCTTTTATCAGATTTGACAACTGAAACATTTTTGGCATCTTTCAAAAGTTTCATTGCCAGAAGAGGGAAACCTTCTAATGTGTATTGTGACAATGGTACTACATTCAAAGGAACTAACAATAAATTAACAAGATTTTATGAAAACAGTACAAGAATTGAGGAATACTCCTTTGGAGAGCGAATTCAGTTTCATTTTATACCTAGTTACTCTCCAGCTTTTGGTGGTTTATGGGAGGCTGATGCAAAAAGTACTAAATTTAATTTAAAAAGAGCTGTAGGCAATCATGAATTGACGTATGAGGAATTTAATACCTTTACAGTTCAAATTGAGGGCATTCTCAATTCAAGACCGCTCTTACCTTTAGGGAATGATCCTTCAAGTTCTGATTATTTGACCCCTGGTCATATTTTAATTGGTACTTCTATTACTTCTTATCCTGAACCAAATATATGTCAAGTTCTCTCAAATAGATTGAAATCTCGGAAATTGTGTGTGCAAATGCAACAGACTTTCTGGTCAAAATGGCACAACGACTATCTTACTCTACTTCAAAGTAGGCCAAAATGGCTTTAAGACTTACCAAACCCTAAAGAAGGTATGTTAGTTCTTATACTTGATGAAAACGCTCCCCCTTCAGTTGGCCTGTTGGTAGAATAGTAAGATTAATTCCTGGAAAAGACAAAAAGGTAAGGGTTATTGAAATAAAAACAACTAAGGGTACTTACCTAAGGTATATTACAAAAATAGCCATCTTGCCGATTCATGAAGAAGCAATGTAGATTTTTTTTGAATGGGTTAATTGTTTTATTCAAGGGGAAAACTTTTTTGTCATGTTTCATTAATATTGAAGATATGTATTCGATTTTATATAAGAAGAAATAATGATGAAATTTTGGATGTATGTATTTGTGTTGTAATTTTATCTGCTTTCTGGAGCATGTCTATTTGCCTTTTGGTACCAATGTAGTCTTTGCTGAAATAATTGTACTGTAGTAAAACTTGAGAGGTTTCTTGTGAAACGCTTGGGTCGCAGAATGTTGAGAACATAGTCTCAACAAAGTACAAATTTTGAAATTTGTACCCTTTCTAAAATTGCGTGCTCTCACATGCGCCTGCGTTGCGCACCAATGTGCGTGCCCAGGCGCTCTCCCCTCTCGTTTAATAATTCATTCTACAATAAGACGCCTTACGAAGTGCTGCGTGATTGCAAATATATAATAATCAGATTTAGTATAAGTAATAAAACAAAATTAGGCTCTGCCATTTAGTGTTGAGCAAAATAGCATATTTAAATACAAATACAGTCCACTGAATTTTTTTGTTTTCTGTTGTAATCAACAGGTATCTTACATATTCTTGAATTGATTTCTTCATCCTATATCAGAGCCACGAAAAGATATGAGGGTTTTGCCTACTTGTTTTAACAACTTCAGGAGTCAGACTTGAACGATGCTGTGGCCCACGCATTGGAGTTCGAAGCAGCCAAGCAAGCACTATATAAACGATTTCGGCAAGAGAAACAAATCAGGATCCCTAAGTATTGAGATCGTGACAATACCGGCCATATTCGTCACTCCAAAACAAAAAAGTCAAATAAACTAAACCGTGCTAACGAAAAAGGTTTAAATCGACTCGCTTGGAGAGTGCTTCAAAAGTCATCCACATCATGCCAGAGAGCTGTCGAAGACCACAAAAATTGTAGAAAACTTGGATTCGGATCATCTGAGATGAAACCAAAAGAACCAACAAGACTTGAAATCGATTTGGAAATGCAATTTGGACGTTCGGAGACCTAGATGGTCTTCGATGAATCCGAGGGTCAAATCATTTTGGTCACAGTGGGACTGCTAAAGAGGTCCCTAGAGAACGGGGAAGTTACTAGATCCAGAACCCTGGTAGAGGTAGAATCCAAGAGGTATTGCAGAAGTTGCATGATGAAATACCCGGTGGTATTTCAGTATCAAAAAGTAGCTATATGAGGTTCGCTTGCGTTTTTACCGGATTAACTGCATGGAATACCGTGCGCCTTGATTAATAGCAGACTTCAAACATCAGAAGATCTGAAAAAGCATCACTTGGACCGCAAGACCCGATTCGAAGAATCCTCATTGCAGATTGGCGACAAATTGTCGCCATGTATTAGATTTGAATATAGAGGGTATTTCTAAGTGATTATATTTCTGAACTAGCAAAGGACTATGGTACTGAGATTATACTCCTTCAAGAAACACATACGGATAATAAAAAAAAATCTTCGTGAAAGAGAAACCATAAAAGGTTGTGTAGGTATTCATTGATTATCTCCTTAGTAAAATTTACGGTGAATCCTTGATTCACAATATCGAGTTAATCCAAAAAGGCGAATTTGAGGGTGTTTTCTTTATCTCTTTCAAATTTTGTATTTTTGTTAATCAGTTCTTTTTTCTGCTTTTGTCTTTTTATTTCCTGATTCGCTGTGGGCAACTTGAAGAAGTCTCTGTCTCCATCAATAGAAGACCACTCTTGAAGAAAGAAGTCCCTAAAATATATTTCAGCTTATTTTTGTACTTTCACACTTAGGCGGGGAGACAGGGTTTTTTTCACTGAGGTTTTTTGCCTAGGTTTTTATGTGATACGCCGAATTGTATGATACCCCGTCACTAACCCCTGTCCTTATGCTTTGTTGTTTGCCAAAAGTTCAAAAGAATATATAATAGCTCAAAAGGAAGTCGTAGAGCCCCAATTAAACGAAAAGACGTATGTGGCCCATGGAAAAATGCATGCAATTGATGAAGCTGATATATTTCCAGCAGTTTAATATGGAAACGAGTACATCCTCGTTGCTATAGACTTATTTTCCAAATGGATAGAGGCCTACAGTATTTCGTACCTAGAAGTTGGTTGCTGATACATTGGTCAAGAAGATGTTCTGTAGATTTGTCATTGCACTATAGTTTCATTCAGATCAGAGACACTACTTCAAGCTTCTTCCAGAACTTATGCGAGTTAAGAATACCAGAACAATCGACCCATGGTCAGAAGGTCGAAAGAACGAATAAGACTGTGGTATAATACTTAGCCAAGTTGGCGTCTGACCACCAAAAAGACTGGGATATGTACCTGCGCCCATTTACAATGTCCTACTGTTTAGATTTAGGCCTGAAACAGACATAGCCAATGAAGGCTGAATGAGCAGTCTGAAGAGAAGGCTCCACCATGACGCGTTAAAACGCAAAGGCTGCAGAAGGTGGATACGAAGTAAGACATTTGATATGGTTTTTCAACCCTCAGAGAATAAGGAGACTGTATTTAAAGCTACACAGCCTAGGTTCCATCGTCCGTATCAGTACAATCTGGTTCATAATTGTCACATAAAAGTGACAGTATGTAATAGAGGGTAAAGAAGACTCCAATTATCTCGAATGTTTGATACTCGATAAGATAAAAATAAAAAACAACGAATAAAATATCACACTGGTCGTTAACTTGTCCACAAAAGTCGCTTTCAGGTAGGTACGTGTGATCCCAGGGGTGCTTGAATACAAAGGGCTACAGCACATAGGAGCGCAACAGAACCGCTTCCAGGGCGTCTTGATTGGCGACTCAAAAGTCACTATAATTGTTATCTAAAATATTAAATGAATTTCTTTATCTTCATTCGATTTGGATAGTCTGTTTTATAGTCTATTAATTTATCCGAGTCTATTCGTTTTCTGTGCTGACCTCAATAAATTCGATTGCCTATTATAAACGTCTGGCATCTAAACTTCCTATCACCCTCCTTTTCAAACGTGAATTAAACATTGTATTGGTCATGCGATTTAATAACATTCATTTCATTTAGGTGCCTATAGCCAAAATGAAATCATCTTCGAACTTAAATTAATTTATCAGCCGAAATCCTGTCTTCAGGGCGCCTGGACAGAATGCCAGTATGAGTGTATAATTGATATTTAATAAATTGAATTCATTGAAACAGCCAGGAGTACCAACTCAAAATTTGCAATTAAAAATTGAAGCAGTTGTATAATAATATATAAAAAGTGCTGAGCCGAGTATTGAATCGCAGAACAAGCATAAGAAATTAAAAATGATGAAGCGCTACTTAGTTCACCGAATCAACAAGTTTTTATATATGTTCCACCCCAAACTCATTAATAAGGTCTGATAAGAAAACTAAAATTAGTTCTCTTCTAGTAAATCATATATAGAAGTCCTAAAATCAATTTCCATCTCAAATATTTATCCCTACGTTTATAAGGTGGCCACTTTAGTCAAACACAAATATTCTGTCTCACAGTAATAATTGTAGATGATATGGTAAACTTTCAATCAAAATTTTGACTAACAATATTAGCCACGATTGTCTCCTAAACATCTTTAAACCAAGGTTGTTTTACGTTTTTCCTCAGCGAATTAGAAAAACACTAGAAGTCTTCTTTAAACTAATTTATATTCACACTTAACTAACAATAATCAATAATTTATATACACAATTTATTTACAGAATTTCACTAGGAACACCTGTTTATTCGTCGGCAACTTCTATACATGAATGATTCCATGAATCGGCTTCAGTCATTTATATCCGGCGCTGTTTTTTCTAGAAGTTACGAGAAAGATGCTTCACATTCCAGAGTATTCGTCGCGGCCTCTTGATGTCATAAATATGCCATCATTAAACGTTTTTATGTGACAGCTTTATGGCGAGCGGTCCCTTTCATGTTTCTTAATCCCTTTGTCAGCGCATGAAGCGCTGACGCAGCAGTTATTAGATGGCTCATATTTGGTTCCGTTACATTGCTCCCTCCTTAAAAGAACGTTCGGTCCCCGAACTTTTCCTTCATGACTGAATCTGCAAGCGCTCTCATTCCTGCAGAACCCTTGTTGATCGAAATAGCAGGATACTGTTTTCTTTACGGGACCGCCTTTCGGGTTGAAACTACAAACCGGTATTCGGACATCGGTATTCTGGAAAACTACCTCCAGCATGTTACGAACTACTCTCCAGTTCAGACGATCCAGTCCACAACCCAGCTTGGGAATTGCAAGCTTGTTCACACCTACTCTAGCCAGCTCGTCCCTAAGGTTCATCAAGGTGCTCCACATGGCTTGGTAAGTTGGCTTTCCATAAGATTTTTCCTTGGTTACCATGTAGAAGAGATAACGAGGGCCATCGGTCAACTTCAGGATTCGGTTAAGGAAAGGTTGTTGTCCCATGAGGTCTGTTACACGACCAAATTTCTTCTTGAAGAGGAGAGCTATCCCTTTGGACATGTTGAGATCTTCAGCTACGCAGTGCGCCAATGAGTAGTCTACCGGTACCGCAAACAGATCTTGTTGCTCCTCGGTTGTGATCCTGAACCTCGCTTTTCCGGTTTCTCCATAATTTGCCATGAACTGATTAAAGCTCAATTCCTCTTGATCTGGGGTCTGAGTTGTAGTCCTTCCCACTTCCGCCTCGTCCTGAGCGTTATGATCGGCCTCATGCCTTGCCAGGCGATTCACATGAACTACACGTTTCTTTCCTCTTGGCAATTTTTGGATGCGGTAGACTACGTCCGTTGATCCTCTTCACAACCTTATATGGTCCTTCCCAATCCTTCTGTAACTTTGGGGATAGCCCTCTTCTCCTCTGGGGGCTGAACAACCATACCAAATCTCCTACCTCGTATCCACCTTCTGCTGCCTTGATGTCGTAACGAGTCTTCATGCGATCACTTGTAATTTGCAGGTTTTTTCCGGACCTTCTCATGGATGTAGTGCAATCTCCCCTTCAGACTGCTCACGTAATCTTCACCCGCAATATCCGTTCCAGGGTACACCCAAACTCCAGGTCACAAGGAGTCTCATCTCTCGACCGAACATGATACATGCTGGGGTTTCCCCTGTCGATTCCTTGCACGGATGATCTATAGGCCATGGTGAATAGATGCAGGTACCTATCCCAATCTCTCTGGTGGTCAGAGACAACCTTGGCCAAGTATTTTCCCACAGTCCTATTCATTCTCTCGACCATACCGTCTGACTGTGGGTGGAGAGCAGTTGTTCTGGTCTTCTTGATCCCTAGTAACTCGCATAGGGTCTGGAACAAGCTGGACTCGAAGTTTCATCCCTGATCCGAATGAAGCTCCATAGGCATGCCGAATCTGCAGAACATCTCCTTGACCAATACATCAGCAACTGTTGCGGCTTCTTGATTCGGGATGGCGTAAGCCTCCACCTATTTGGAGAAGTAGTCCATAGCAACAAGGATGTACTTGTTTCCATCGTCAGTTTCTGGAAACGGACCAGCTATATCTATTGCTACGCGTTCCATTGGGCTACCAACGTTATACTGTTTCATAGGGCTCTACGACTTCCTCTTGGGCCATTCACCAAAGCACACAGTCCGCATTTTCTGCACCAGTCCTTGACGTCCTCCTTGCAATTAACCCAGTAGAAACGCTCTCGAACCTTTTCTAGGGTCTTCTTGATGCCGAAATGGCCGCCGGAGGTCCCATCATGTAACTTCTGCAATACATCTTGTATTCTACTCCTAGGGACTACAACTTGGTTTCTGGATCCGGTACCTTCTTCATTCTCAAGGGTCCTCTTTAGCAACCCATCCTCTATTAGGAGGGAGTCCCATTGTGCCCAACATGATTTGACCCTTGAATTCATCTGACACAGTTCTCCCCATCCAGGCCTACGACCATCTGCTTTCCATCTTAAAATCAGTTTCAGCTCTGGGTCGTTCTCTTGGTCTTGTCTCAGGTGGTCTGGCAGCCAATTCTCATCAGTTATAGTGGTTCTTCGGCAACATTCTTTGTCCTCCAGTTTTCTACAGTGCTTGCAGTCTATAGGGCACGGTCTTCTAGACATAGCGTCAGCGTTTCCATGGGACTTTCCTGCACGATGCTCCACAGTGAAATTGTACTCTTGAAGTCTTTCGATCCATCGCGCCACTTGACCTTCCGGATTCTTGAATTGAAGAAGCCATTTCCACGCTGCATGGTCTGTTCTCAGAAGAAATTCTCTTCCGTAGAGATATTTATAGAAGTGCTCCATGGACTTGACTGCAGCAAGCAGCTCTCTTCTCGTTACGCAGTAGTTACGTTCCGGTTTCGACAAGACTTTGCTGAAGTACCCTATAACTTTTTCTTTGCCATCTTGAATTTGGGACAATATACCATGTTACTCGCATCCGTGTCCAATATGAACCTTCCTTTCTTCTGGGGGTAACTCAGGATGGGGGCCGACGTAAGAGCACCTTTCAATCGAGTAAAGGCTTCTTCACACTCTACATCCCATACGAAGTCCTTTCCCTTTTCAGTCAGTTTTGTTAAAGGCTTCGCAATATTGGCAAATCCCAGCACGAATTTCCTATAGTGAGTGCACAGCCCAAGAAAGCTCCTGACTTGGTGTTTGTCTTGCGGTGTTGGCCATTCGCGTACGACTCGGATCTTGTCTGGATCAGCACTTACTCCAGTTTCAGATACTACATGTCCCAAGTACTTCACTTCCTTTTTGAACAGGTGACACTTTTTCGGGCTTAGCTTCAGATTTGCAGTGCGCAGCCTCTCAAGTACATCTCTCAAGGTTCCCAGATGTTCGTGGAATGTACGGCCAAAAACAATAACATCGTCTAAATATACAAGACACGTCTTCCAAGACAACCCTCGTAGAATGGTCTCCATCAGACGCTCGAAAGTTGCAGGTGCGTTACAAAGGCCGAATGGCATCACATTGAACTGCCATAATCCGGCCCCAATAGTGAAAGCAGTCTTCTCTTTGTCCTTGGGATCCAATTCAACCTGCCAGTAACCACTCTTCAGATCGAGGGTGGAGAACCATTTCGAGCCTGAAAGTGTATCTAGGGTGTCGTCAATTCTTGGAAGAGGATAGCAATCTTTTTTCGTGACTTCGTTCACGCGACGGTAGTCAACACAGAATCTAGTGCTGCCATCTTTCTTTCTGACCAGAACTACAGGTGAGGACCAAGGACTGTCCGAGGGTTCTATTATGCCTTGATCATGCATGTCCTTGATGATTCTCTCGGCCTCATCTCTCTTGGCAATGGGAAGTCTTCGCGGATGTTGGCGAATAGGTCCTGAATTTCCGGTATTGATTGGGTGCTTCACGACATTAGTTCTTCCTAGCTGGTCATCATCCATGGCAAATACATCACTATATTCGGTGATCAATTTTCTTACTTCCTTGATGTATTCTGGTTCTAGGTTGTTGCAGGAGGATGTCAGCATTTCGACCAATTTGTGTGACACCTTATTCTTCTTGGGAACGCTCTTCTGTTCGTCTTGACTACCGCCTGTCACACACGATACTGAGAAGCATTCTCCTATTACAGTGTCTTTCTTCAGATTTACCGGATACATGTTCGTGTTCAATATCCTCACGGGTACTTCCTGTTTCTCCCTCACCAACGTCTTCCCGGTGAGTATTCCTTTGGCTGGGCTACCGGTGGCTGGCTCGATGAGTCTAACGTGACCACTGCGAAGATTCTTGTCTAAATACCCGCTCACCAAGGTTTCCGCCAGGCCAGGCACGGTGATATCTTCCACGAGTAAGACTCTACTCACAGCGTCTTCCTTTCCTAGGAATGGAATTTCTAGGTTTCAATTCTCAGGATGTCGTTCCTCATATCCATCTCGAAACCCTGTCCCTTAATCACATCCATTCCTAGGATGACTTCCTCCGTGATATCTGCCACCAGTACCTTGTGCTCGAATGACGTACCACCAATTAGTATTCTAGTCTTCTTCCTTCCGTGCGTTGGTAGACTCTCCCCAGTGGCGGTGCGTAATCGTGTCATAGTCGGTAATGTCTTGCCTCTCACTATATCGGGTCTTGCAATAGTACGGGTTGCACCTGTGTCGACCAGCATTTTAGCCGACCGCCCATTGATCTTACCGTCGACATATATACTGCTGGAGTCCAAGATGGTCTGGATGATAACTTCTGGGGCATTGTTTAGGCGGGTCGGCTTATGCCCCCTTTCACCAACACGTTTTAGTTTCCCTGTTCCTGTTGTTTTGGCTTAGCAGGCTTCTTACAAGAGCGGCGAATATGCCCTACTTCACCACAATTCCAACATCTAGGTCCTCTATGTTGTTGTTGTTTGAGAACTCGGCGTATTATATCCTCTATATTTCCGGTGCCGTCCTCGGAATCATCCACGGTACGCCTGATTTTTATTTGACCCCTATGTGAAGCCTGCTTGGCTGCTTCGAACTCTAATGCATGGGCTAGAGCATCGTCCAGGGTCTTAGGTCGGGCCAACCGCAAGGTTTGCTGGTCTCACTATCTCTCAGTCCGTCTACGAACGTCTGCACTGCAAGCTGTTCTGGAAACTGTCCGGTGCAGTCGGATACGCCAGCCTTACCAACCGTGCGATGTCAGCTTCAAATTCTTGCAGGGTCTCTGAATTTTTCTGGATACGGCTCTTTATCTTGGCGTGATATACTTGCTGTAAATGTCCGTCGCCGTATCTCATCTGTAATTTACTTATCAGCGCCCGTAATCATTTTGCTGACTGGTTGGAATAATCTGTAAAATATTTAAGGCCTCGCCTCTCAATGCAACAATCAAGGCCGTCGCTTTTTCTTCATTATTCCATCCATTCGCGTTAGCTGCAGCTTCAAATTGTCTCTGGTATGTGCACCAGGCGGTTTACCATCGAAAGTTGGTGGTTTGACCTTGCTCTCCACTACTTTCGTATTTTACTGGAATACTTCTATCTTTATTATTCTCATCTACCTGTCTGCTCATTTTGTTTAATCGATCCTCTACAATTTTCAACACACTTTCGGTATGCTCTTCCAATTTCCCTTCTATATCCTTTTCTATTTCCTCCTTCAAAATCTCCAGGTTTTCTAACCGGTCTTCAATATTTCCAATCTTATTCTCTAACTTCGAGCAATTATCGGTCATCGTTTTTAGACTATCCTCTATAGATTCTAATTTACCTCTAAAACTATTTTCCAGAGAAGTACTGTTGTCTTCCATTTTATTTTCCATTCTATTTTCCATGGAATCCATTTTATCTTTCATGTCCTTCGAATTTTCCTCCATTCTATTTTCCATGGAATCCATTTTATTTTCCATTCTATTTGTCAGTTCTTCAAAAGCTTTCTTGAAAAAGTCCATACTGGCCTGATCCATTTTCTCAGCTTGAGATCTCGTTACCGGCATTCAGGATTTTCCAAACTAATTTCGGAGTAGTTTCCACTCTTCTTGGTAACCCCACACCTGACACCAATTGTTACGTTTTTCCTCAGCGAATTAGAAAATCACTAGAAGTCTTCTTTAAACTAATTTATATTCACACTTAACTAACAATAATCAATAATTTATATACACAATTTATTTACAGAATTTCACTAGGAACACCTGTTTATTCGTCGGCAACTTCTATACATGAATGAATCCATGAATCGGCTTCAGTCATTTATATCCGGCGCTGTTTTTTCTAGAAGTTACGAGAAAGATGCTTCACATTCCAGAGTATTCGTCGCGGCCTCTTGATGTCTCATAATATGCCATCATTAAACGTTTTTATGTGACAGCTTTATGGCGAGCGGTCCCTTTTATGTTTCTTAATCCCTTTGTCGGCGCATGAAGAGCTGACGCAGCAGTAATTAGACGGCTCATATTCGGTTCCGTTACAGTAATATAAACGACTACATCGAGAGAAAGTAATAAAAGGGACGAAGTCCTGGTGTCCAGTTTCCTAATAATTCCGATTGATATACCAGTCAGAATCATTCGAGTTAGAACGAATGCAGTTTCAAGTACTGCTGGCTTAAGCTATAACCATAAAAAAGAATGAACATTTAGTCTTCGCGGCATAAATAAAGAAACTTGTTTTCTTGCATGCTCACTTGCATGCTATTTTTTCAATGAAATAAGTGTTAAAACACAACCTTCCCCAACTATGGATGATGATTTCCCTTTGAATGGGTTCCATAGCAGACTTCAAACATCAGAAGATCTGAAAAATCATCACTTGGACCGCAAGACCCGATTCGAAGAATCCTCCTTGCAGATTGGCGACAAATTTTGTGTATAAGATTTGAATATAGAGGGTATTTCTAAGGACAAGAGTGATTATATTTCTAAACTAGAAAAGGACTATTATAATCCTTCAAGAGACACATACGGATACTAAAAAGATCTTCATGAAAATGGAACCATAAAAGTTATGTATTCATTGATTATTAGTAAAATTTACGGTTTAGCTTGTTATGTTAAAAATTTCTTGATTCACAATATCGAGTTAATCCAAAAAGGCGAATTTGAGGGTGTTTTCTTTGTCTCTTTCAAATTTTGTATTTGTTACTCAGTTCTTTTTCTGCTTTTATCTTTTTATTTCCAGATTCGATGTGGGCAACTTGAAGAAGTCTCTGTCTCCATCAATAGAAGACCACTCTTGAAGAAAGAAGTCCCTAAAATATATTTCAGCTTATTTTTGTACTTTCACACTTAGGCGGGGAGCCAGGGTTTTTTTACTGGGGTTTTATGTGATACGCCGAATTGTATCACACCCCGTCACTAACCCCTGATCTATATGCTTTATTGTTTGTATATTGTAAGCCAAAAGTTCAAAAGAATATATATAATAATGTTATTTTGGGAGAAACTTGTGTTTTTAAAAAAACTTCTACTTTATTTGGAAACAACGATACAAGCAATGTATTACGTGAAGATCAAATCTATATTTTTTCATACATCATTAGACGTCTCTCCTATTTATTATTATTTTATATTATATTATTATATATATTAAATATATTATATATAATATATATATATAATATATATATATAATATATTATATATTATTATTATTTATTATTATTTATTATAATTAAGAACAATGAGAACATTGTGAAACAATGAGCATTGTTGAGAGGCGTCGAAACAGCGCAATAACAATTAAGACGATAAGCAATATGCTGATTTAACAAAATATAACAAGGTAATATGCATTTCGTTATGGATTGATACAATGTTGCAATAGTTAGAATACAGGGTGGATAATATCTAATTCCTCCCCCCTTTGGATAAAAGTATCACCCTGTTTGGGTGTAGTTTTACATAAATCTTTTTTCTTTTGAAAATATTTAACAATAAAGTAAGTTATAATTTAAAAGTATTAAAATTAAAATCAGACTGAATTCACTTGGCTTCATCTTCCATTCTTCGATTTCTTCTAAATTCACGTCTGGAACATTGATTTCGTTGAGATCCTCTTCTTTGGAATCTTCTTTCTTGAAATCTTCTTTCTTGAATTCTTCTTTCTTGAGAGTATTTATTTTAGGCAAAATAATATATTTTTCTTCATCAATCGTAGTGACTGGATAAATTTCTTTTTGATCATTACTAATTACACATTTTGATCGTAAGATTGCAGTTTTAGGGATGAAATAGTATTTCGTTTGTTGTAAACACTTTTCTTTAATTTCCAAATTATTTGTGGAAAGAATATTTCCATCTTCTAATAGTTTCAGATTGGCTGTTGGGGTTACATTTCGTTTTGGGCAATTTTCCATTTGTTTTTTCAGAATATTCGTTAAGCACTCTGGGGGTTTATTAAGAGAATCTTGATCGCATAGGAAGTCTCCTTCAATAGAATGGCACTGACTCGTTGACCATTTTAATTCTTCCTTTTGTGAGAGCATATAGGGTTCGGAATAGGGTAGGGTTAAATTATTCTGGATCAAGTAGTAAAATTTGTACAAATTGAAATTTTCTTCATAAATTGTTGGAATTGATATTAGAAAAAGTAAAACTTTATTTTTGAATATCACTTTTGTGTGGCATATCTGATAATAATCTTTCAAATGATTCACAGGTATAATAGTGACGTTTTTGACCAATTCTACAAACTTGGCATACGGTAGAATAGATTCATGAAGAACATGTAATCTTGCAAAACTAACCGCAATTTGAATTTCGTCCAAAATATTTTTTATATCTTTTATTTCGAACATCATTAGGTGCATTTGCTCAACTTCTCTGAGTGCTGGGACAATTCGTAACAATTTATAACTTTCAGATAATTTTTGAAATTTGTCATCATATTTTTTTTTAAATCATTAACAACTGTAGCTATTTGTTTTTGATTTCTCATGAGAACTTTCTCATTTTTCTCAATACTATTAAAGTAATTTTTATATAATTCTTCGTCATCAGAATCAAGCGTTCCGAAAAGTATTTTCGATATTTTTCCACCAACGTTTATCAAGCCTCTTTTAATTCTAACTTTTTCATTTAATAGTTCTTCTAGACTCTTGATATTTATTAAATTTGATTCTTGAAGATATCGATAATGAGCCTCTTTTGAAAAACCTAATTGTTGGTTTTTATTTTGTTAATTTCCTCTTGGTACTTTAAGATTAAACTTTCAATTTTTTCTAAATTGATATGATAGATTAATTGTATATTTCTTTTTGTAACATAAGCTTTGCCTAATAATATTGGCAATACATTGCTTTCTAATGGAATTACTTCAAAAGAAGATATTATTATTATTTGAATTAATACGATTATGGCGGTAAAGATATTCATCTTGAACCTGAAAACAATAATAAACAATTATAATTTACCTATTTTTTCCTTTTCTTTCGTTGCTTCATTATTTTCTTATGATAAACATGTTTATTTTTATTATCCTCAATACGATGTGAATCAACTTCATGTACATCAATTTTCTTATAAACCGGGTCTAATTTTCTAGTTATAGGATTTTTAATATACGCGGGGTTTTCATTTATAGTATGATCCTTAGTAGCTTCCCTTTTCTTATTCAGTTTTTCTAATTGTTCAATATTTTTCTCTCTCTTTTCTTTTAATTTTTCAGAAATTTCTTCAAGATTTTCTACGTAATTCTCAATATAATCTTGAATTGCTTCTGTACGAGATTTTTCAATTGGTAGTGAATAATTTAAATCTGCTTTTATAATTTGCATAGGAGTCATTTCTAAACTAGAATGGTATGAATTATTATAACTCAAAATAGCCTGTGATAATTTATTTTGAAATGTTGAATTTTTATGTTGTAACGTCCTTAATTGTTCAATTAATGTAGAATGAAATCTTTCTACTAGAGCATTTGAATTCGGATTATAATTTGTTATGTAATGTATTTCTATCTGATGAATCTTACAAAAATCTTGGACTACACTGTTTTTGAATTCTAGTCCATTATCGCATGTAATTTTATTTGGAATACCATAATGACTGAAATAAGTTATTAATTTGTCCACAATTTCAGTTCCAGTTTTTTGGAGTAATAAATAACATTGTCCTAGCCTCGAAAACGAATCAATTATACTTAAACAATAATTTTGTCCGAATCTTATAGTGTCACAATAAATATGAGAAAAAGGTTTCGCTCCTATTGGATTTGGTTTGAAATTTAATTTTATAGGTGTACGTTCATATTTACTTCTTTGGCAAATCTCACATGAATTAATATAGTTTTGGACATCTTTATCCATTTTAGGCCAATAATATTTACGTTTTAAACTGAGTAAATTTTCTGTTAATCCACGATGAATAGTCTTGGTTTCATGATACTGTTGTATCCTAAGAGTTTGTTCTTCCTGATCTTCAACATCTTCTAGAAATGTCTTTGCAATTTTGAAATTCAAAGTTTTGTGATCGAATTTATTCTGCAAAATTGTTATAAATGGTTTTTCTAATTCTTGAGATATAAAATATATCGTATAAGGTTTCTGCGGTTGAACGAATTCTTTAATGAATTGAAATATGTCATTTTCAATAGATTTAACATCAACTCTTAACCTGAGTTTGTCTCCAAATAATTTTATTTTTGTTACATTGAAATTGGAAGCTTTTTTCAATATTATTTGTAAAGAGAAAGCATTTACACATCTCTCTGTGTAAGGAATTTCTAAAATTGGATTTTCCGCGCTACTATGAACAGTTATGTCACTGTGAATAATAATGTTTTTATTTCTTAGTTCGCTTAGATCTTTATCATCTAAATTTGGTAGTTCATTATCAGGTTCTACTAATAAATCGATACATTCTTCCAATTCGTCATCTGAGATATGATTAATTATGGAGAGTGAATCTTCTTCAATTGGATTTATTTCAACTTTTTCTATGTAATTTAAATCTTCATTAAAATTATCATCTTGTATGTAATAAATATCGACATTGATATCTGATTCTTTAAAAATGTATTTTATCATATTAAAAATAATTGTCCATTCCAATTTATCTAATCCGCATGCTATCCTGGGAATAGCTAAATATTTATCATCGTTAAATTCACATAATTTTTTCAGATTAATAAGAGTTTCAAATACCATTTCATAGGTTGGTTTATCATAATAAAATTCTTCAGTTATTAAATAGTAAATATTTCGATTTTCAATTCTTATTGATGCTACTTCACCAACAGTTTTATTTTGAGATTTTAATTTGTTTACATTTCCAAATTTACTTTTGAATTGTGATGCAATACCTTTACTCATTTCTAAATCTTTTGATACACAATGAGCTAAAGCATATTTGTTCGGGCAACTAAAAATATTTCCTTCTTTCTCCTTAATATTAGAAGGTTTTGATAATTGATCGATTTTTAAAAATTTTTCGTAATTAATTTCATTATTTTCCTCTAGCCTTATTCTGCTTAGAGCATCCGTATTTATTCGACTTCGTTTTTCTTCACGTTGGCATTTAGGATATTTATAATTTTTAGAATGAACAGGAATTTTATCCACTGTACGAATTTTATGTTTGATTTGTTTGGAAAAATTCAGTAGTTGCAATGCATCTTCATTTGTTCGTAAAATTTTCAGTAATTGAGAAGCTATCTTAGGTTTTAAATGAGAAAGATCAACTGGAATCTCAGTTGGTTTTTGACACACTTGGTTTTTGAATGGAATTCTACAGTATTCATTTTCTAAAACTCTATTTTTAAAATCAATTTTCAAATTGTATTTATTGAGGAAATCAGTACCTATTAAACCATCATAATTCTTATGAAATTTATATAAAATAAAAGGATGATAATCTTCAATATTTAATTCAGAAAAAAGAGGTATAAGTACTTTTTCATTTGAAGTTTGTGATCTGAAGCAAGCTGTAAGAGTAGTGTTTTCTTGAAAAATATTCTCCTTAAAATTGTTATAAGCAAATTTTGGATCTATTAAACAAACTGAACAACCACTATCAATTAATAATTTACATTTAGGATATTCAAATTCGACGTAAGGTAAATGATTCATGTTATCTACCGAATTATTTAGGTCAATGAATCGTTTTCTTTGTCCTCATCGTTTATTTTGAAAATTTCGATTCTTTGAATAAAAACCTTTAAAAGTTGAAGGTTGTGGATTATTATAATCAATTCTTTTATTTTCATTACTATTTTCTTCTATATTTGTCAATTCCTCGGAAATAAAGTTTGGTTGTTGTTGATTATTGAAATATCTGCGTTGAGGATAATTTTGATACTGTGTAGAATATGCAGCTCTCTTTTGGGGATAATTTCTAGTTTGTATCGACATTTTCTCCGGTGGGGTTGTATTCTATAATTTGGATCCGGTTTAAACACATTGTGTGAATTATTCGCACTGTATATTTGCTTTGTGGGCTGATTTGCGTTCTGTGATTCAAAACAATTGTAAGAATTCAGAATAAAATTGTCTCGTCGTATTAATAGGTTTATTGAACTGATTAAAATGAGAGGTATTATACTTTTGCTGTGTCGGTATATTTTTGTTCCGTCGACTCTATCTAATAACTCATATTGAGTCATATTACTGAGATAATCTTTAACAGCGTTAACTGTTTCGTCGAAAGTTAAATTGTTATTTGTTATTAAGTATGTCCTCAATTCTACGGGCGAATTCGAAATCAATACCGTTTTACAAATTTTCAAAATATTTGATTTATACAATTGTTTCTCTGCATTTTGCATGTTATCTGCGTCAATTCTATAATTGATACGAATTTTCATCGAAATGATCCGTTCAATGAAAGCTAATAAATCCTCATTTGTTTTCTTTGTCATAAATTGTAAATTATGGATTAAAACATCTAGATTTATTTTATCTCCAAATTTGTTAATTAGGAATGCTTTTAAAATATCCCATTCATCTGGAATATCAGAGGTAGAGACTTCAGCAAGTGCTCTATCTGTTAATTTTGATTTAACTACGGCAAAGCAATATCGTTTTACAACATCATGTTCTTGTCTAAACATATCAAAATAACTTTGCACATTTTTAATAAAAGAATGAAGTTCATTTTCTTCACCAGAAAACTTAGGTAATAGAAATCCAAATTTTTCTGCTATGCTCAAATCTACTCTCTCGTTTGCCATTTTAAGATTCTTATGTTTTCGTTCTTTTATAAAATGAAAATGTTTAACTGAAGTAATTGTGAATATTTTTATCAATACTTCTGAGAATAACTATTTTTGAATTTCACGTTTCGGTTTTTTCTTATAAGAAACCTAGGAAAAACTTTGTGATAATTCAAATTATTGAATTGAAAATGTTAAAATTAACAATCGGTTTTTACAAGAAACCAAGAAAAACTCATACAAGTTTTACGCTCAAAACTAGAAAAAGATTGATAATTTTGGGCCAGAATTATTGGAAACTGGGGAAAAATAGAAAGGAATCTCTCACTTACGCAAATTTCCAATGTAGATCTTGGAGTCGTTGAAGGCGCTACTCGACAATCGGACTTCCTGCTTCTCCTCGTGAATTCTCTTGTGCTGAATGGTTGAAACCAACAGTTTTAGACTCTCTGGGTGGACCTCGGTATCTTTACACTGTCAGGAACACATGCAGGTTTTCTTGAAACTCGCACAATCCCAGACCTCGTCGCCAATAATGTTATTTTGGGAGAAACTTGTGTTTTTAAAAAAACTTCTACTTTATTTGGAAACAACGATACAAGCAATGTATTACGTGAAGATCAAATCTATATTTTTTCATACATCATTAGACGTCTCTCCTATTTATAATAATTAAGAACAATGAGAACATTGTGAAACAATGAGCATTGTTGAGAGGCGTCGCAAACAGCGCGATAACAATTAAGACGATAAGCAATATGCTGATTTAACAAAATATAACAAGGTAATATGCATTTCCTTATGGATTGATACAATGTTGCAATAGTTAGAATACAGGGTGGATAATATCTAATTATATATACTTACATGTTGCCTGTTTCCGTGTTGAATAACTATCTGTTCTGTTTGTTGACGCACTAATTGTACAGGTATCTTGAGTGAAGAATGCGAAATCCTATTTTTAATTGGGATATTTTAATTGACACACTACTAAGTGAATTCAATATGTTTTATGATTTTTATTCATTGAATTAACTCATTTCTTGATTTATTGAGTTTGTTTTTCTCTTATTGGATGAACAGGTGGTACGAGGTTCGCCAGTCAAGCTATTATTATGTAAATATGAATATATTACACCTAAAAACCATTTTCTATAGGCCATGATTGTTATTCGCTATTCAACCCCAAAAACAGCGACTCAATTAGAATTCCGAATACGTTAGGTATGAGTTACGGAAAACTCACATTTTCCGGTGTAACAAACCGAACTTAACAAGTGAGCAAATCGAGTTAGACCCCTGGGATATACCTTCTCGCTGGGGCAAACCCAGATGCGACAGTTCGATTGTCCATTGTCTGCAAGGTCTTCTTGCCTTTTCAGGGGACGCTTGATTGAATCAAAGGCAAATTTAGCTTATTGCTTGGGGAGTTTAAATTGCCACCATTCTTATCGGCTTCCCTTACCGGTGAATTTTTCAGGAGATTGCAAGCCGTTGATTTTCCTTTCAATGACTGGCAGCCGAGCCTCATTATTTTTAGGAGATGGAAACGGGAGGATATTGAAGGAAAAGTTGATTGTACCCGAAGAAATTATTTTTCTCCCTACTGTATCAGCTGGCTGATATTTTCATCAAGAAGACGATAGGAAAAGGTTGAAGTGCCTGCGATGTCCAAGCGTAGATTGAGAATGAAATAAAAATTGACGTGAGGTGAGAAGATTTCGCTCGTTTGTACTCCCAATCACTATATTTAAACCACAGAACACTAATGTAGTGTGGAATCTCCTTGCTCATCCTTGACAATCTGAGCCGCCATGTTTCAGGTTTGCCAGAAAATGAATATTGCCAGTTGATTCCATTCTACAATAAGCCCGCTCAACTCACAGATTATTGAAGCATCTTCCATTTAGTGTACTGGTAAAAATAATTTTGAAACTATTATGGTAATATTGTCACCAGTAATGATGGTACCTCAAAAAATTAAATGAAAAAAAGCGTACGAATGATGCAGAACAAAAATGCATTTTTCACTTAAAATATCTTCATTCTAAGATCTAATGATCACATGAACAGAGGTTTTGTTCATTCAATGATTACACCCAAAATCACATTATTCAAATAGCCGAGTATAGAAATTTCTAGAACATAGTACAAATGAACAAAAATCCTAAAAAAAATGAATTTGAAAATTATGATATAGAGCTTATTTAGTAACGAAAAACATTATTCAATAAAAAGGAAACGAAAGTAAGCAGGTTAATCAACAGTGATATCGAAGATCAAAGAAGTATATCTCAATTCAGTTCAAGACATTCTCACAGAGATAAACAAAAAAAAGGGGAAACACAAAATCAGTTATTCAATTACATAAAGAATAACAAAAGCTTTATCTTCTGAAGGATGACATATAGTCAATAATAGAGAAGAAATAATTATTTTCAAATTCACATCCTAGTCTTCACAGTATGATAACTTGAAAATTCAGCAACTGAGTATGGTTAAGTAATAATTATCAGATCAATGACAACCTTTCTGAATATACAAGGAGTCCAGAAGGGGTATCGGATATTTGTAAGTTCAATAACACAAAGAATATTTGTGAGCAATAAAAAAATTTAATACTTATTATTAACATATGAATTAGAGAATTATTTGGAGAAGATGTTGTTATCCAAATGATGACCGTTGCGTTGCTGGCACTCTTCTAAAGGGGAACGAAGATTGGCGATATCACGTTGACACATAGCTACTGATATTGCTGCCATTTCTGAGCTGATGTTCTGCTTCAACTGGGAAAATTATTTTGATAAACCTTACTTCGAAGGTATCCCCATGCAAAATAATCAAGCGGACCTAGGTGGGGGCTTCTGGGAGGCCAGTTGATGAATAATTCTTCAACAACTTCCATTGAATCATTTGCGGTATGACCCCATCTTGCTGAAACCACGTTCTTGAGTTCAAACCTGCAAACACCTGCAACTCTGGGACCAATAAATTTCGCAACATATCGCAATAATGGTCACTGTTCATATTAATTACTCGGTCTTGTTGATCTTCATGAAAATAAGGACCAATTATGTCTTTAGCAGACAAAGCAGCCCAAACCACGACCTTTGGGCTATGCAGTTCATGCTTTCGTCTCAGATTCTTCACGGCCCAGTACCGACAATTCTGCTTATTAACATGACCATTCAGGTGAAAATTTGCATCGTTACTCAACAGCATGTTGTTAAAGTTGTTAAATCACTACAGCATTCCGTTCGCAACATTCAGTCGATAAGCATAGTCCGCATACTTCAATTCTTTGAACTAATTGAATTTTATACGCTTTTATAAGTGAGGCTCTATGTAAAATCGAATGCTAAGACGAGTTTGTGATGTTCAACGCTTGGCATCGCTTTCGGATGAATAAAGATGGATTTTGACGAACCGACGCCTCAACTTCTTGAATTGTTTCTTTATCGTGAAATGAACGAGGACGACCAGAGTTCTGAAATTCAATAGTCGCAACTGTATTCTCGAAAAGCCTATCCATATATAATGCTATCGCCACTTGGCGTGTGGTGTGTACGACATTTCGCAGGATAGAGACGTTGGGCAGTCACTACTGAATCACCATTACGATAATAGGCTCGTACGCAAAATGCACGATGCGTCCCCGAGTACCGATCCATCGTGACTAAAACTCCACAAAATGGCGAACGCCATGAACCTCTCTCTGCTCCTTTTAGATTCCCCTTGCCGAATATGGCGCGAAAACAATTACCTGATAACCTTTCTGGACACCTTGTATTATAATTAGCTACATCGAGTATATTATCAGGTAGTAATTTTAGTGTTCACATATATATTCATAAAAAAAGTCCCCCTTTGATAATTATTGATATATACGGCAAATTAAACTTTTAACACACAGAAATTTGAAATATTGCAGGAACAATCTTTTTTCACAAAATATTATCCTCCTCTCAGAATATTCTGAATATGTAAATTCATTCACTATACTTCTTCCTTTCCTGGTAGTAGCAGAGATCTGGGATCAGAACCATTGGCAGACTTTGAATCAGATTCAGACGTGTATAGGCTTACTCTGCTCGGCAAAATCTGAAAAAAAGAAATGATCAATGGATAAGTGCATTCAGTCTTTTCAGTTGTTTTTCAAATAAAGCTGGCGACTGTTCAAGATCCAAAGAAGAAGAGATTGAGTTCATTACATGAGCAATATTGTAGGAAAATGATATCGTGAAAATCTGTTTTCTATGTTTAGGTACTGTTAATGAAGCTCTTTTTCTAAGATTTAAATTATGAACATCAGTTTGATACGTCAGCCTTTGATGGTGGTAAGCGTTATAAGGTTTATTCAGTTGAAACACAGAACGTATTGAAACTATGGCTTTACCTAAATCAAAATCAAAAAATCTCAATTTTTTGAGTACGAATGATAACAAACTTCAATGACGTAGATATCTGTATAAAAATCGAATACTTCCTCAGGATATGCGATTCCTCAAATTTTGATAGTGATGAGTACAAGGAGAAAATTCTTATATCGTTTTATATTGCTTGAAGTAATAGCAATTCTCAAGTTGTATGGGTACCTGAGTATAGAAAATATGTTGGAGATTCTGATATAGCCTATAAATAATTTTTTTGCTTCTGATTAGAACATTCCCTTCCAGCTTTTCGAAATAAATATAAAGCAGTGATATTAAATATTGAAGAAAGATGATAGTTCAAACCGCAGGTATGCAAAAAACATGGAAAATGGATGAAGGAAATTGCCGACTCTTCTTTCTGCTTATTAGCCTCTTCAGGGCGAGGCAGCCAAGAAACCAAGATGGTGCTAAAAATAAATAAATAAGAATCAAGCGACCACAACAGCGACAGGCATCGAATTCTTCAAAAATCCTCTCGTGTGATGAATTATACAAATTTGATTCCAACTGAAAATTTGTTTTGACTAACCTAGCATGAAAATACTTCGAACCAACGCCATAAGCAGCTTTCACTCCATTTGCAAACGCATAGCGCAAGCTTCTGCTAGATTGGGCGGACCTCAAGTTCTAATTGTTAAACTGCATTTTTCGCATTCTTCAGATGCTGGATATGCAGATACCTCCTGAATTTTAGAGGAGAAAAGTATGAGTTTCAAACTGAACCATCTTCTGTGAACAATACATGCATACATAATTTTTCGTTATTATAAAACATTCTTTGGAGCTCTGAAAGGGACTGATTTCATTAAAATATAACCAATAAATTCAAAAAATTTTACAAACATATAGCTCAAAGCAACACCAACCAAACTCACAGTTCTCTTCCATTTGTTTCGAATTTAAGAGGGAGAGTTTTTTAGTTCGCGGAATGGGTGAGGAAATGATAAGTGAAGGTACTTACCAAAATTGTTGCAAATTGAGGAACTCCCGAGTAAGTTCCGAATTCACTCCAACAAAAATTTGATTTGATCTGATCTCGTCGAAAATATAGGAGAAATGCAAAATTCAATGCAACTATCACAAATAAAACATAAATATATTCTATCTCATGCAGTCTTACCAACCTCGCCGTCTTCACTAAATGATGTTTCCTTCCCACACGGACGCCACCTCGTCTCCAGAACTTTCTGCTCCACCTAACCTGATCAGTCTCCGTGTAAAGATCGCACCAACTTTGGACCATCAGCTCTCTAAGTTTCCGTATCTCAACTTTTCAAAACTTAATTTGGCGTTAGTCTCTTGCACGCGGAAGAGGCACCTCGAGGTGTCGCCACCAATTTCGAAGCAATTAACTAACTCAGTTGAGGAGACCTTGTGTCGTTGACACAAAACTTTCCTAACTTGAGATGGAGCTCTTTGTGCTAGTCGAGGTGGAGCCATGTTATTTCTAAGGAATGAGTATTTTATTATCGGATTCCATACCTGGATTGTTAATTTTTGCTTGCTTGTTCTGTTAAAACAGTTAATCGAGCGTTCAAATGCACTAAATATATTATTTCAATCGAATAATTCTTGAAGATAGACAACAAATTTTTGATGGATTCGGTCTTCATTTGTTGAAAATTTATTTTAATTACTATATATATATATATATATTCTTTTGAACATTTGGCTGACAATATTTGGTTAGCAAACAATAAAGCATATAGATCAGGGGTTAGTGACGGGGTATCATACAATTCGGCGTATGGCATAAAAGCCTAGGGAAAAAACCCCAGTAAAAAAACCCTAGCTCCCCGTCTAAGTGTGAAAATACAAAAATAAGCTGAAATATTTTCAGGGACTTCTTTCTTCAGGAGATAAATCGATGAAAGCAGCTCCTGCTTTCAACCTATCATTGAAGCCTGATTCTATGAAAGTTGTAAGAATTTCTGTTTTTCCTAAAGCCTCCCTGGAAATTTTGTAGAGCATTTTCTATAGAAGATTCAATTCTAAAAAGGATTAGCCTTTCTATAATAATATCTTGAAAGGAACACTCAATAAACTGATGGGTCGATAACTACTAGGATCACAAGGATTTTTTCCTCGTTTCAAAATCCCTGTTACTTTAGCCTTACGAAGTTCGGAAGGAAAGTTTCCCGAATTCAGAATATTGTTATAGAAAGACAATAACCAAGACAAGGCCTTTTTTCCTAAATGTTTTTATGAATTCTGCATAAATTCCGTCAAAACCTGCTGCCTTTCGAGATTTGGTAGATTTGATTGCAGCCCTCAATTCATCTATATTGAATGGATGTGACACATGTTCTAAAGTATATATATTATATAATAATACAAGACGAACAGTTCCGTCTCACTTTCCACAACATAATCTGACTCTTACAGAAAAAAACACCAAATGCATATGTATCAGATTATATAATTGTGTCCCCAAAGCCATATTAGATATAATAGATTTCAGAAAATTCAAACAAATACTCACCGACTTGATAGTCAATTAACCTTATTGAATATTATTATTATAACCTTATTCAATATTAGAGTTTTTGAAATATGATTATAGGAATCTTGAAATGTAATTCTGGTTTTCTCTTTGTTTGACGGTTTCTCATTTCTTTGTATTTTGTATTCTGAGAATAAAGTTTTTGTTATTGTTATTAGTGATAGGTTTCAATCTTATTCAGTAGATTAACTCATCGTAAATATAGAAACTTTTTGCACAAATGTGCCTTTCTTTCAATATGAATTTCGAAACGAGTCGCTTGTAACCTATTTATATTACATTAAATTTATTCCTAAGCTTTTTTTTCTGTATATATATATATATATATATTCTTTTGAACTTTTGGCTGACAATATTTAGTTAGCAAACAATTTTTTCTGTAATTGTGTTGTGAATATTTTTCAGATTTTTTCAATCATTCTAAAATTCAACAGCCAAGATGCTTTAAACAAAACCAAATGTAGGAAGTGTTCTAGTTCTCTCATGAATCCGAGGTAGAAATGTAGTTTTATTCAGACAAAGACTCTTGGTGTATAGTAACAGAAGTGGGAGTGATAGATCTTGTTACCTTTGGCTTCCCACTATTTCGCTAAAATATATCTTGTGCATCATCTTGTCGAGTGAAATTCCACCCTCAGACATCCGTCGCCGAACGCTTCAGCTGAGTAATTACAAGAAGTTGTGAAATAATAATTATGCGTTCCCCCGCATATTTACAAGTATTCGCAAGGAGAAAGTTCAACCCCTTTATTTCGCTAAATACCCTATTTTGCACCTCAGTCTCAAAGCTCTTTATCCCTTTTCTCAGTCCTGCATCTATCTTTGTCTTTCCAATAATGTACAATTTGTCACATAATCTGTGCATACTCTGTCTCCTTCTTTCCCTTTGTTGGAGTATTGCGATTTTCACCCCTTTATACCACCCTTAAAACTTAAGCGGATAAATTCAAAGCTGCTTCGTAACGATCCAGCGGAGAATCAATTTGAGTATATGAGAATGTTCGGCTATTATTATGGCACTCCATTTCAATACATGTAATTATTTTTTGGGACATACATGGTGAGTCTTTGTTTTCTAGAGTGATTTCGTGCATAGATTTTGAGATCCAATATAAACTTTGTTTCAGTTTCGAGTGTTTTTATTGTTCGGCAATCTGAGGCGATGTTAGGTATGAGAATTCATCAAAAATTTTTCGTATGTGCCATTGAAAAAGAATTTCGAATAAACTTGAACTTGCTGATGTGGGTGTGACGAAAACACTGCCTAACTATCATTTCTGAGGTTTGATGTTTTATTAAACGAAGACTGATATTAGGAAGGGTTTATCAGGAACCTCGAATAAATTTTTATAATGTAGTAAAAAAACTGTTGGTGTCGCGGATTTCATAAAATATTTGCCAATAGCAAAATACTCAGTTCTATATTATTGCATTCAAAAGATTTCTTATACCCCATCTATAAAACCTTTGGTGTTGGTTATTTAAGGTTTCCTAACAGGGTCTAAGAGCATTCTGAAATTCTTAATTTATATGTGAGACACAATAGCGGAAATCTGGACTTTGAAACAACCTTCATTTCAAAACCATGCCGACGTTTAGAGGTTACCTCTTTCTCATGACTAAAAAATTACATTATAAGGGATAGTACATCATATCACACTAACACTTACCTAGTCAAAATCTAAAAGTTATCGTCAATATAAAGAAAACTAACAGAAGCGAAAATGAGATACTGCCTATCATAACGTTTGCTACGGTTAATTCTAGAACGAACGCACGATGGAAAATTAGGTCATCAATTTGAGGTTATAAATTCTATGTTCTGAAATTTATGGTCACTGAATATGAACCAGAACAATTTTTATCTCCGTTATCAAACATACATAATAGTGAATTTTATACAAAGCTCAAATTGTTGACTGTAAAAAATAGTTAGACCACACATTTTCTCTATGGTTTACAGTTTTATTTTATTTTTCTTTTTATAAACCATTTCACTAATATTTCTCGTCTATTATTGTTTTCATAATCTAAAATTTTCACTTCGTCAAAATTAAATCTGTAACCTGTCACGTGTGTGTGGGAGGCTAGAGGTGTTTTCAACATGGGTTAAATTATTACAATCATTTTTATGTTGCCTTAATCTCTCTTTAAGATATTGTTTAGTCTGTCCAATGTAAGATTTATCACAATTAAAACAGGGCACCTCGTAAACTAAATTGTATTTGAACAACTTTGGTGTCTCATCTTTTAACCTGTTTATATTTAATTAGTTTAATTATAATTATATAATTTATTATAATATTATAATTATATTATCCTTTACCAGTGTTGGGTTATCTGATTTAGTGAGAAATGTAGTTTCCAATGAATTCCTAATCCTTTAAAGGGCCACATCTTCATTTTCGTAAAGAATATTTCTTTATAAATTCCCAAAAAAAAAATTATTACTTTATGCCTCATTAGATATTCAACGTATTCAAACAAAATTTGTGCATGTATGGACGTTCTGTTATCATCGACATTCTTAAATTCCAATTCCTTAGCTTTCTCTCACCAGATTATGTGATAATTTTCTAATATACTCTAGGGCAAGCAATCACAAAAGTTGAAATTAATGTAAATTTATTACGTCGACATTAACGTTCAGTATGGACTATAGGCAATTTACAATTTTGGGGCGACCATCGAAAATTAAAGTTCAGGAAATTCTTCATCTCCAGGTACTCCTCATTCCCCTCCATTCCTCCTTCGTTGAAAAATTTCCGTAAAATCGAAAAAAAACTATGCGAAGAGTCCCTCAAAAATTTTAATGCAGATTCGTAGTCGATTGACATAGGTCGGACCTATTAATTCAGTTTCAGTTGGTGGAAAATTAATTGAAATGGCTCATTTACGTTGAAAAACAATGTTATCAAAATTGACAAGGCAAATTCGTGTTGTGAAATAGTTTAATGAAATTACCGAAGAAGTCAGATACAGGTTTCTGAAGATTTGATTAAGAAGAATCTTCGCTTTTGTTTAATTAGGATTTGAATATATAAGGCATTTCAAAGAATAAGTGCTTGCCTGCTGAAACCTCTGGCATGATTATGAAAGAAGATCTTGTTCACTAATTGATGAATTTTCCTGATTATGTTGCAATATGCATTCAAGTGATATATTTTGAAGCAGAACAATTTTAAGTAGAACACGGTTGTCACTGTAATGAAACTGGAGGAAAACTACATATTTGTTTCGTTGATTTCAATTCAAGATATTTGTAATTTGGATCACATTATACTTATAAGGTAAGAATTGATATGCCCACATTTGATCAGGTTTAAGAAGAAGAGAATTTTAGCTTCGAACTAAATTTCAGGAAAGTTATTAGTAGTTATATTTTATGTGAGATGTATGTTTGTTCTTTCATCGTGGCGGTTGTATAAGTATCACACTGTTCTAAAGTACGCAACAAGTCTCTAGAACAAATGCGTGAAAGCTCCGGACTGCACGTCAGTACTTTTCAATATTTATTTCACAAGTTATCATGTAGCCAATTTTCAGATATTCATAAATTCACATGTGATTGACCGATTATGATCTATCAGGAACTTTACCGAGATATTTCAATACCCACTCATTATGTAAATGTGAGAACTCAGGTTAATTTTTTTTATATAATATTGTATATACGGCTGATCGGATAGTTTGTTGAGGAGAATTTTTTATGATGAATCTCGTGTACAGTTATTATTTGGGTAATAGCTATCATCTTTTATTCTTCTTCTTCTCTGTGGTTTGGAGATCTTCTTCAAATTACTTCTAACAATTGGCCTCCAAACTTCCCGCATCTCAATTAATTGTACACTTATGGGATAGAGAGCGATATGCATGAATGCTGCCTCTATGATTTTTCTCATTGTAGGCTTCTCTTCTGTGGAAATGTTAAATGTATCGTTCCATATCATCAGGTGATTTTCATCCACAGCATGTTGGACCAACTTGGATCTGGCGGTGTCTAACACTTGAGAATGCTTCTGATGATCTTTTATTCTCACTTCAAAAGGCGTTTTGTTTCTCCGAAATAGAATCTTCCACACAGGCATGGTATCTCATATATGCAATTCTTCGTTCTTTGTTTCTCGTTTTCAGATTTAACTTCTGTAATATTATGCCTGATGGTATCTTGTGTCCAAAGGGCGGTTATTATGTCGTTCCTATTATTATCAATTTTTCCTCAAATTTTAGATAAGTACCTATTTTATCTTGCGTTTCTTATCTTATCAGCTTTTTTAAAGCTTTTGCCTTGAAAAATCACAGAAGACGCCGGTTGAAACACTGAAAGGAAGAACTGCAAGGGATGATGGTTATTGAAATAAGAATTTCACAAACTCAAGTTTGACCGAAGGTTCTTCATCAAATTCGGGTAAAATTGTATGAGTTTGATTTTAAGTGCGTTATCTATTAAGGAAAAGATACTTTTGATAGTTCCACACTGAATTTGTCAAGAATGAGGGATCCCGTTAACCTCACACACGATGATCTCACAAACATATGGATATTTATATATATATATTCTTTTGATCTTGTGGCCCTCAAAGCAAGTGTTAGCAAGGGTTGTTGAACTTTTTTGCAAGTATGCAAAAAATTGGTACCCATATTTGTCAATTTACTCATTTTCCTTTTTATATTGATATCTTATAATTATAACTCATAAGTTATATAAAATTATAAAAAAGGAATGAACGAATAGGCGACAATAAATAATTCCGCAAAAATTCATTTTGGAATATTTACTCGTTCTAGAAATTAATGAACGATATTCTAAAATATGCAAACGGGCGAATGCGCCAGTAACAGCGAACCACTTGCAAACTGGCGAATGCGCTAGTAGCGCTGTATATTGATGACAATAATTTCAGTATTCATTCACAAAAAATTTCTGAATGGCTATTTGTAAATTTGCAAATTGTATATAGGTACTCACAGTTTTTAAGTTTCGTTCGAAGCTCAAAGTCTCATCTTTCAAAAACGATATAAAGTAGGTATAGTGATGAATTTTATTTGTTTACTTGGCAATGTCGGGAATGATCAATAATAAAAATTGTAAAACACCTATATTTCGGACTTTTTTGCAGTTCTGCTTCAAGATGCTATAGAGAAAATAATGAATATAACAAATTGAGCACGATATTTCAAAATAACTTAATTACATACAAAAGATTATTCGAATAATAGACAAGAAATGGAAATATCAAATTTGACAATATATTATTAGAGATGAACTTAATTAAGTGACGTCTTAAGAAAGTAGATATTTATAGATAATATATAAATTTTTAATATCTGTTTCTTTTATGGATGTTGTTCTTATTTTCATTTATATAACACATTTCTTGAAATAGTCTTTTATTATAGTCATTTTTGTTACATAAAATTTTTATACCGTCAAAATCGAAAGAATGATCAAGGATTGATGAATGGTTTGCTAATTCACACCTTTCAAGTCTTGATCTGGTGTCACTTTTGTGTAAGGCAATGCGTTCTTTTAGAATTTGTGACGTTTGTCCAATATATACCGCATTGCAATCTTTACATGAAATTTGATAAATATTGTCAAATTTAAACATCCGGTAAATGTCAGTTTCAATGGATGCATTTAAAATAATTTTACCGTAATTTATATTCACCAGATATGATTAAATTCAACCAGAAGTAAATTTCGATGTTGAGAAATCCATATTTGTAGAAAATGGACCCTAGTCCGTATTACTCTGACAGAAAAATAACCAACCTTACCAGACTTTTCAATTTACGGAGTTAAATGACACGAATTTTTATAGCACTCCAGATGACTAAATCAAAATAAAGAAAGTATATCGACAGATTTATTAGTTTACTAGCTGACCCGACAGACTTCGTCCTGTCAAAAAGATTTGTAATGTGGCAGTTTTTGTGCCTACGTATTTTGAAAAATTAACAGAACCGTCACCCTGGTGATAGGGCGTTGTGAATAAAAAATAATTAAATGAAACATATATAAAGATTTAAAAGTAAGAAAATTTTGATCGCTAAAATAATTATGAGTAACTGCTATAATACATACCTTGAAAGTTGGCATAAAATTTTCCCGAAATACATTTGTTGCCCCAAATGAAGCCATTTGAAAGCAATTGTTATATTGTTGGATATGTGTCAAAAAGTGTATAGAATCAGTTCCTATTCCTGAAACCAATGAGTACAATGGTGCTGGTGGTGGATCCAATGGTATCAATTTCACTTTACCATTTGCGCAACAGATTCCATTGGCTTCGTTTTTGTATTTTAATGCCTTACAGGGTGAGCAAACCGAGTTCATAGAACCAATAACAACACATTGGTAGTTACTGTAGTTAATTGACACATCGTAACTGAAAGCAGCTCGATTCAAACTTGCACGATTATTAGTTGAATGTCGAGCTCGCGCTTCACGTGTTTGTGATATCCGAATTCTTTCACGTTCATTTCCGTCGTCACGTTCTTGTACAGTACGATTAGACCGGTAATTAACTTGGTTTGTAGCATTTTTGGTTCTTCTACCTAAATTGCTTCGTCTTATAGGAGGCATATCAAATATAAATTATTTTTTCACTAATCACGAACTAAACAAACACTAACTAACTAAACACTGCACAAAACACGATAAACGAATTTGTTTCGTGTATCAGTTGACAAAAGCAAACTCAGTAGATTAGGTAACAGACAACTTTTTTTTTTAAATTTGATATGACTTGAAGTCAAATCCTTTTAAGCCGTACGAATTGTTTTATTTATTTAAAATTTGGATATTAAAATTAATAAAACACTGTTGGTAACGCGAATTTTGTTTGACTGATGTAATGACGTGGAGACTGATGCATTTTATCTCGCGTGCCGAAACTAATACAAAAAAAAACGCGACATTAAACTCCCCCAACTATGTATTCTGTGCTCCAACGCACACACGCACATTGTTTTGATAGATATGATCTTTGACGTTAGGAACACACATACATTGCTTAGACAACAGTGAGTGCTTGTAATTTAATATGAACTTTATACCATAGCAATAAAGCTCAAATTGACTAGGTTTTAGTTACAAATCTTTTGTATGGGAAAAAGAAAAGGAGCTATATTTAGGGTTTTCCAGCAATAATTCTAATTTGTCTCGCCGTAAAAACCATCCTTGAACTTCAACGAACATTTTAAAAAAAGATTTGGCCAAATTGGTCCAGGCGTTGTTGAGTTATGCGCTTACCAACACATTTTGCGATTCATTTTTATATTATAGATTTGATCTTCAAAAGTATATATTTAGTTTTAACTAATATCTATCAAATATAAAATATAATAAAAGTGTCACTGAAACTGAATCACCATATAATATGATGACTAAGTGATATATAAGTGATTAAGAAATTGAAGATTAGTGACACATCTTAACTTTGGTGACAGAAAATTTTGTTCGCTAAAATAATTATGAGTATCTGCTATAATACATACCTTGAAAGTTTGTATGAAATTTTCCCGAACTACATTTGTAGCCCCGAATGAAGTCATTTGAAAGCAATTGTTATATTGTTGGATATGTGTCAAAAAGTGTATAAATTATTTTTTCACTAATCACGAACTAAACGAACACTAACTAACCAAACACTCTGCACAAAACACGATATACGAATTTGTTTCGTGTATCAGTTGACAAAAGCAAACTCAGTAGATTAGGTAACAGACACCTTTTTTTTTTTAATTTGATATGACTTGAAGTCAACTCCTTTTAAGCCGTACGAATCGTTTTATTTATTTAAAATTTGGATATTAAAAATAATAAAACACTGCTGGTAACGCGATTTTTGTTTGACTGATGTAATGACGTGGAAACTGACGCATTTTATCTCGCGTGCTGAAACTAATACAAAAAAAACGCGAGCTTCGGAACGTGAGATTAAACTCCTCCAACTATGTATTCTGTGCTCCAACGCACACACGCACATTATTTTGATAGATATTGTTACGAACTTGGGGTTCGATAATATAAATACTACCTCTCTTGACCTACCTTGAACTACACTGGACTGAACAGGCCTCAACTCCCTCGAATATGCCCTTTTATACTCCCTCAGGTATACGGATATTCTATGAACCCGGAGTTCAATACAAATCATTTGTATGGGAAAAAGAAAAGGGCTAGTTTTAGGGTTTTTCCAGCAATAATTCTGATTTTTCTCGCCGTAAAAATCATCCTTGAACATCAACGAACATTTTAAAAAAAGATTTGGCCAAATTGGTTTAGGCGTTGTTGAGTTATGCGTTTACCAACACATTTTGCGATCCATTTTTATATTATGTTACAGTTTGTTTTTAATAATTATATAAAAATATCGTTCCTTGATTTATTTCATCAATTTATTCAATTTCAAAATTTAATATTACATTTCACGTTTAAATTCTAGTTAATGTCATTACAGTTTTCGTTCTCAATTTTCAAAATTAATTCTCATAATTCATTATAGTTTTCATCTCAATTTTCTTATTGATTATTATAGATTTCATTTTCGATTTTCGAATTGGGTGTTGTAATCTGTGATTGGAGAGTTCGTCAATGCGGAAATAGATGTCATTGTTGTCAGCGGTTCGTCTTATTCAAAATTTATTCGGCGTAGTGTTTTGTTTTTTTTACGTTTCTTTTATCAGTTTTTTATTACTTCTGTAATCTGCTTTTCAGATAGATTTAAAATTTACGAGATATAAATTCATTACTCTTCGAAGATCTTTAGTGTTTAGACAGATATAATATAGTTAAATATATATATTATATTATAAATTGCAGCAGAGTTGTCGAAGCCATTTGTTAGATACAATTGGAAATTTAGTTGGGCTAATTAATTCAGCTGTAAAGGCTTTAGTTTTTTGAACGATTAAATTCGGATAGCATTGAATTACTTTTATGGATTCTGGACACAAATTTGGATAATTTTGTAACTTCAACATCAATATTGGTCAAAACCGTATAAGGAAGAGCAATCAAGCCAAACCTATTGTCGTCTTAGAAATAGGTCAACCAGTGAGATCAAGAGGAGGCGTTCACTCAAGTTAAGTCCCTCTGTATGATATTTTGGAACATTTCATTTTTTGTCATTGTTGCTATTTTTCTAATTTCAAAATTCCAGTCACAATATTTCTGAATTTCAGTGTGGTAATTTCTACATAATTTCATTTCTGGTTTCTGTTTAAAAAACTATCGAATTGATAACATTCTGGCTGTGGTGAGAGAACTTTCATTATTTTGTAGTTATTTTTTTAGTACTGTTAATTTTAAACCATATGAGATTTTTTTCCACATGACAATTTTTGCAGATTGTAATCCACATCAATATCCTATTGAATTTCTGTAATAAATCAATCAACGAAGTACCTGTTTTTTCTAATTTTGCCACTTAGCAATTTTTGGGGTAAGATACCCTGACCTGAACCGGACTGAGCCAGAATTTTGATAAATGTTTGTTTCTTTTAGCTTTAGGCGATATTTTGAATTTTTACTAATTTTAGTTCTACTTAGGCAAATTTTGGTATTGAGAACGTGGCAATTATAGATTAGTCGAATCATTTGATACTTCACAGCACTCACATCGATATATTGTCCTTCCCTATTCGACATCTAGATGCCTCAATCAGATTCATTAGTGAAAGCACCATCGAATATCATTAAATTTTTGTTGCCACAAACTTAAAAGTAAGAATATTTTCAAGATATCTTTGAATGACGGTAATCCTCGAATAATTGATATACTTCCCAAAGGTCGAGATGGCATCCTCTACATAGTTTTTCCCATGTTCCTTCTGAACGTCTCTCTCAAATTCGAATCGAATAATTAAATCTGTACCACGAGGAATAAATATTAAGCATCACCTCCATCCAGCATATCCCCATAAAATAAGGTCTAATAAATTTTAAATCGTGGTGAAACGAATCGAAATCCTCCATATTACCTACATCAATGTCTTCCCCTGTCATACGGAAGGAAAAACGTAAGAAAAATTCGGAATGAATAAATGAACAAAATTAGGAACTTTTGAGCCACCTAAAAAGCAAGGGGATGTTGAATGTCCCTCATTAAAACCTCAATGATCCCTGATGTGTTGCTCCACATGGATGCTGGAGAAAAAGAGGGAACATGGCACCATAATTGACGGAGACTGGGAATGATGGGAAGGTAAGATATTTTTCTGATTATATATTCAACTAAAAAGGGTCGCTGCAATGGTTTTTAAGGAAGTTTGGAATGGAGGCAATTAAGGAGTTTGAATTATTAAGAATGGTACTTTCATTATACTCGGGGTTTTTAGATTGAGAAAAAAAGGAAGAGGAATGAAGATTATTGACAGCATTTCTTTCATCTTGAGGAGAATTGTCATCCTGAATATTTAACATACGAAAAACAGATTCCGAAACATTCATTGTATTGAAAATGCCGTTTCAGAAATTATTCCACCAAACATTTTCAACAAAAGAAGCTTCATTGGCTACTGTCAGATTATCATCTTTTGTAATTCAATTTATTATATATCGAGAATTTTGGATATATTCCAATACTTTGAATGCAAAGGTTTCAAAAACAATCCGTTTCTTCCTCAGTCAACACTGATAAATACAAGATACACAATAACATAAGATGAAAAATAAGATTCTAGTAACGGTAAAACAATATTTCGAGGATATAAAAACAATTCACCATTTAGGAAAATCTATAATTAAATCGTGGCTCACATCAACATGACAGTGACAGTCACCAGATCATTAGGTACTCTTCACTTTTTCATGGATGGAGATGATTGACAAGGCCAGTATTCTTTGTTTGGTATATTATTACAAATGATGTCAAAGTGTTGTAGGTACAACGTCTCAGTAATTGTTATTTTTTCTTTTTACGCAATTTTTCGATTAGATCATGGTATCGTTCTGCTCAAATCTCTGTAATTTTCGAATATCGAGCCGAAAATGGTCTCAATAGATTGGGTATTATTGGAGAATACAAAGTCAAACTTGAGGGTGTTCGTCCAGTGTTATACTCGCTATCATCCGAAGGAGATGAGGAGATGTTTTCAGAATACGCTAACTGTCCAAATATCTTGGTCAAATACGTTACTGGGCTAAATTCGTCGAATGGTTCAGGAGTTATGAGCATCTGCAATTTGGATTCCATAATGACACCCATTGGCTTTGAAATTTGTCGAGTTTGTATATGTTGCGGGATTATTTTTTGATCTGTCCAAAGCATTTGATAGTATCTCTTTTCGGTTCAGATTGGACAAATGTTACCATTTGGGGTTCAGGGAAATATTTCATGCATGGATCCGAACATATCTTGAGAGTAGAGTTGCGTCTGTTGGAGTTCAAAATTCATCAATCAGTAGACAAAATCTTTAATTGGGAGTATCTCAAGGCTCTGTCTGGGGACAACTTTTGTTCTTGATTTTTATGAATGATCTGCCTGAGAATTTGATGATGTCGTTTAGGAATAAGTTCAATACCCATAAAAAAACTGTCTAGAATACAACGAGCAACCTTGTTTGGGGATGATTTTTCATTAGCAGTTACTGCGGATACTTTGAAGAAGCATCAGAGGACGTGCGATTTGTTAGTTCGTTGCTTTTTGAATGGTGACATACGAATGCCATTATGATAAATGTGAAGAAGACCGAATGCACCTATTTCTCAATTTTGAATAATGATAGTGCTCTTGAAATCCGATATTAAGATTTTGTCATAACATCTAAGGACTGCTCGAAATTTCTTGGTACCAATATCGATAGACATCTAAAGTGGGATGCACACATAGATGCAGTATGTAAAAAACTCTACAGTTCTTATTTTGCATTGAGTCGAGTAAAGTATATTCACCCTGTTTGTTCACTAATGAATATTCACTATAGCTTAGTGGTAAGTCACCTATTGTATAATATCCTGTAATGGGGGAATTCGTCATATTTTGATAGTATTTCGTTCTCCAGAAAAGAATTTTGCGTATGATGTTTACACGATCCTCTTGTAGACTAGTTTTCTTGGAGAATAGAATACTGACATTTGTTTCCATTTTCATTTTTAATTGTTTGTTATTGAAAAAAGAACTAAAGAATGGGCAAAAACAATGGTTTCTAGTAGTCCATGAAATTAATTGTAGACGTGACAGAAGTTGTCAAAATAAGATATTAGTGTTTAAATTCGAACGTACAAAATTAGGAATAGAAGGATATAATGCGGTGAAATTAGATATAAAAGAAGGATAATAGGCAAAACCGCAGGAGTGCAGAAAATATGAAATTTGGATGAAAGTTACTTGCCGACACGTGTTTCTGCTTATTGGCTTCTTCAGGGCAAAACAACCAAGAAACCAGGATAGGGATGGAAAAGAATAAATATGGAAAGAAACGACAACAGGTGACTGCGGTTTTGCCTATTATCCTTCTTTTATATCTAATTTCACCGCATTATATCCTTCTCTGTAATTTAATTGTATCCTTGGGTTTTGGTCGCATCACACAGGTTGCTTATGCTTCCATCGTGGCGATGCTCGGTTTAGCCTCCAAAACCGGAGGTATCTAGGGTTGAAGCCACAAATTGGATTCTCGCTCCTGTTGTGGTCACCTGTTGTCGTTTCTTTCCATATTTATTCTTTTCCATCCCTATCCTGGTTTCTTGGTTGCCTTGCCTGAAGAAGCCAATAAGCAGAAACTCACGTGTCAGCAAGTACCTTTCATCCAAATTTCATATTTTCTGCACTCCTGCGGTTTTGCCTATTATCCTTCTTTTATATTATTCCCATAAGTTAGAAAGGGAATCCATTATTTTATCCTATCCTCTCAACTCCTCTCCATTCGTCAAAATCAACACCATAATTCAGGATCCCCAGATGAATTTCCTGAAACAAAATATAAAGTAATATGTTCAATGAAATTCTGAAAATATTTTACCACTTCATTTCTATTGAGAACCATACATCTACTGTTTTCTGAGATAATATTTTTATTCATCAAGCTTCTTTTTCTTCGATGCAGTTTTTTGACTACCTATGTGGCCATTTTTTCAATTTTACATTGTTTTTAGATCCACAATTCGAAATTTTTCAATTAATCTATACTCAGAAAGCTATAAAACGGTACAAAAATATCAGTCAAATAATAAAACATATTTCATTTTCTTGATCTTGAAATATCCAGTTGGCACGCCAATTCCTCCATAAAATATTTCACTTCTTCCTGGTTCACCATTCGACTTGTAGTGGATTTACCAATAAACAATGTCTGTCAGAGTTGTCAACTGAAACAAAATCATTTCTCTTCCAGAATATGAACGCAGCATGTCTACGGTTTTCTATGTTATATTGTCCTTCAATATTCTACAAGTTCTTGGAATGTCACACATTCGTCCTAGTGAAATTTTGATTCCAAATGGTTGTTGCATCCTCGAGTATTCGGCTATTGGGTACACCTTCATTTAATTTGTCCACAATCTGTAATTCCTCAGAATTATTCAATCACTTGTTAGGTGGTTCATCCTAATGTTCTATATGAGTTTCAATGAACTCAGTAGGAACATGCCTGTTTAGGGTTCTGTCGTCAGCAAACTTACTTCAGAAACAGAGCACCTAATTCGCTTTTCGTGACGAGAAGAAAAAAACACAGGGTAACTTACAGCTGGTTTATTTCTTGACCTTTGTTTCGAGAACGACCTTTCTCTACGAGAACTGAAAGGCGAGAGGTTTCGTGAACGACCTTTCTTAACGAGTACCGAGAGGCGAGAGGGAGTTTGATATATTTTGGGGCTTGAACCACCCTAAAGTAGCTTAGGTGGTAGGGATAACTAGTACAGGGGTATGCGGCGTTGTCACGTTGAGATATAAATCTTACAAACATGTAACAACTAAATTACGTTTAACATGCCGCCCCCCTTGAAAGGTCGGACCTTTCAATAAATCAAAGCTACTTAAACTTATCGAACTACTTAACTTATTGAACTACATGTAACAAACATGAATAGTAATCAGTTAATCAGTTAACTTATTGAACTACATGTAACAAACATGAATAGTAATTAGTACGATATACATTATTGCCCGTATGAAGACATTATTGTCCACAAATTATTCCTGCTGTGGCAGTAAACATAGCTTGGCTACAGAGCGTTTGAAGACAGAGCACTTTGTTTTTACTTTCACCACACGCACAATATTGTCTCGACCAGGATAGACTTCGATAATTCTACCCATGAGCCAACACAGGGGAGGAATGTTATCTTCTTTCAGGAGGACCAAAGCACCAACCGTGACTTCAGGATCTTTCTGGAACTGCCATTTTGTGCGCTGCTGCAATGTGTGGAGATACTCCTGGGCCCAACAGGACCAAAAACTTTGAAATATCTGCTGCATCAGACGATAGCGCTTCAGATGATTCACCTTGACGTCGTACAATTCCGCTTGCGGCACAGCAGTCAGTGGTCGACCAATTAAAAAATGAGCCGGAGTCAGCACTTCTAACTCTTCGGGTGTAGTCGAGAGGGCTACTATAGGTCGAGAATTCAGAACAGCTTCCACTTGCGTCAAAACTGAATAAAGTTCCTCATAGGTCAACAATTGACCTCCAACAACTCTTTTCAAGTGGTGTTTACACGATTTTACGGCGGCTTCCACAAACCGCCAAAATGGGAGGACCGAGCTGGTATGAAATGCCAGTCAATTTTATTACCAATTAAATAAGCTGAAAATTCATCGCTTCGAGTAATATTTTGAATGGCTTTCAACTCGTTATTGGCTCCGACAAAGTTAGTCGCATTATCGGAATATAAATCAAGCAAAGACCTCGTCTAGAAACGAACCGTTTCAACATACTCAGGAATCCTTCGCTAGACAAATCCGAAATCAGTTCGATATGAATGGCCTTTGTGCTGAGACAAACAAAGATACACAAATAA